>PVMI01023045.1:18290-29891 GCA_008528875.1 Aulacorthum solani
AGAATGATTTATTTTTCGTGTATATTTATTAATCATTGAAAAATTTCGGAAATTTTTTGTGCTGGTCAAAAATTGCAGTGCTGATTGAATATTCTAATTTTGCAGATGTCAAACCAACCATATTGAACCGAATATTCACACCCAATACATATACTGTTAATGTTAATCATACATTTGCCAAATTTAGTAGAAAATAACTATTTAAAATAACTAATGGGTATGTTAATTAATTTTTAATTTAAAATATCACACCAAGTTACGAAAATATGTAATGTGAGATCAAAAATTTGATGCGTCAGTATTATCGTTGACGAGTTCATTATTGAAAGTGAACGTGTTCAGTAAAACAAAAATTATATGACGTATAAGTATAACCTTGACTTTAGAAAGCCAATAATACACATAAATAAAATATACTCCATTTCACTTATATTTCATTTTTCTCTAACAAAAACCGGATGACAACTAATATTATTCAATATCTTATAATTTAAATTTTTAAATTACTAAAATACATACAAATACAGTGAAACAATACCTAATTAAATATTAATTACAAATTACAATTTTTAATAATTGTATAAAAATTACACATCTGATGAAATGACTATTAATATCTACTAATACGTATAAAAAATAGATTAGTACCATTTTAAAGTTTTAGTCAAATACAGTTTAAGTAATTCAACTAGCAGAAAATGTGTACAGCAATTTACTAATTACTCTATATCACATACATATAGTATTTTTTATAATAGGGCTATACACCTACTTACAATATTTAAGAAAATAGAATATGTTTAATTAACAACATGTCAGGTGTATAAAATATTTTAAATACCTACTTTAAAAATGTAATAAATTGAAAATATTTACACAAGCATTTAAAGTGCTATTACTATTAAAGCATAGTACATAATTTAACTTGAACCCTCTTTACGCATAGAATAAATATATATATATATATATATGTCAAATAGATAAATAAAAAATTGAATTTTTTTTTTGGTATTTCAATGTTATAGTAATTATTTGACATGGTACAAATTGATGTGAATTAGTAACTATGTGTTTTTAAGAAACCGTTTTGATTTATTATAGCTTTAAACATAAACATTTAACGGTCTATAATTATAACAGAACATAAAATACAATTTAAGTGTATATAACATGATATTATATATTATATTACGTGGGTTAATAGGTACTTAAATCGATGTTATAATATTTAAAAGAAAATGCTGGACACTGGTGAAGATAAATTTCCAGACGAAGCTTTCTACTGTAGACATTCGCTGCACGACGTAGACACTCACGTGCCTACTGGCTTACACGGAATAAAGTTCAGGTCGAGGTATCGGTAACGAGGTGTGGGGATATCGGTAACAGGGTGTGGAGGCCAAATGAGTTCATTTGCTTGGCTCACAGCGATAGATTTCCAGTGTCGTGTAAATCAAAGAACGACAAAATATGAATGAACTCGAGTCCCGAGCACATGAAATCTGAACAAACCCAGGATTTACCTCCATCGAGTGTTTTTAAAACTATTAATCTCAGTCTTATTTGTGTTCCCTCGATATATCTCTTTACTGTGAAAAGTAATACAGTTTAGATGACATCACTCATCATCCACCTGGTGAGTTGTGGTTACAAACAATCAACATATTATGTAGCGAGTGGCGTTCGCCCGAATTGAGATGGTACCAATATGTGGACTTATCTTAAACCTCGTTCGTGAATAAATCAATCCTCCGGCACTCTGCTGGAAGTATTGGAACTTTGAACCCCAAGAATATGCCCACAAATTTATTGTTCTTTCAGTTATGTTAGTAGGTAATGATTTTAGTTTCTAGCAATTATATTATTATCACAATTTTCGTAAGAAACAACAGCCATATTTTAACGTCGTTACATACCTACTAAAATAAAACATATTATGCTGAGTACTGAGCTGTCACTTGTCAGTGTGCAAACTTAAATTGTTGAGTTATTTTTTAAGCAGTTTTACGACCCCCAAATTCAAAGAGTGTTCAGTAAAAATATCATTCCGTCCGAACGAAAGAAATAAATAATCGACGTATACGAGTATAATATTTCAATATCTTTTCGCAGCACAGTATATCAATAATATTATTTTATCGATTAACAATCAATCATGTGTTCGTGAGTTAGTCCCCTTGTAAAAATGAATAATATTATCGAACGTGTGCCGTGCCTATTACAGTACTACAACACCATAATATATTATGTAATTTTAATGATTCCACCGACGAAAGAACTGACTGGCTATATTAAACTAAACTAACAACAACTTGACACTAAATTAAAATCGACAGTTACACCACTCGAAGCCGGTTTAGGTAGGTCATAGGTATTATAGGTACCACACGTAGACCATGTGGGTAGATCTGAGCAAGCTTCTCCCGGAGACGATGAGTTCGTATCGATGTAGAAGACAAAAATTCCTAAGTACGTAGGTATAGACATTTAATTTTATCAATAGTATATAATAAAACACTATTTTTAGAATATATATTAATATATACGGATGGCAAAGCCATTATTGTTGTTTTCAGCGTGCTCAAACACTTCAGCAATCTCAGAAAAACGTCAAAACAAAAACTTAATACATATCACTGAAGAAGCGGTAGAAACGCAATTAATTACCTAAAAGAGCCAACACAACTGCAATGACGCCGCCAAAAACTAATTATTCAGCAGTTAATAGTATAACACGAAAATGTATGAATCTTACGACAACAGAAGATTGTGGAAGTAACAATGCAATCACTAACAGTCCAAAAACAAACAAAAAATTACACTTATTATGTTACCTCCATCAATGGTGATGATTATAATCATACATTTGATTAAAAATAGCTTGCTATTCTAAATTATGTCAACTATATACGACTGTTTTTTACTTGTTATTTTGATATAATATTGGCTATAGACTTTTAAGCGAACTATAAGGCAGACAATGTCACAAACACATTTTAAATACAAATAATAATTGTTATAATTGACCAGTCATTTTAAATTAGTATCATTATTATTGATTTTGATACCATGTCAAAAACGAAATAAATAGGGCCGTAATATAAGTAATTGGATAACTTTTGCAAAAAATAATATACGTGATAAATCAATAATACTTTAAGGATAATTATAACAATTATTAGCTGCGAAGGTATTCGAAAATATGTATTACTGCAATTTTAAAAGAATTTATAAATTTACTATTGTTTTTCATTATTATATTTAATTTAAACATACTTTATTATTGTAAACTGAGGTTATGGCACTTTGAAATGCAAAGCCGACAAGCACATTTATTAGATTTGGATTTCATTTTGCATTGACATCGTTGGAATCCTTGATATTCTATAACATTGTTGTTCCCAGCAGAGTAAATTGAATCACTAGTCGTCTTTCTAAAACTTAATAATCTAAACTTGTACCTAGGCAATTATATAACTCATTATATTTATAGGCGGAAATTAGGGTTTGAGATTTGTGGTGAAGAGGAACTGAACCCTACTAAAATAATATTGTGTAAGTTAAAAAAAAAAATATGAAATGTTTAGAGTGATATCCCATAAGCCATTCCACCTTATTTGCGCCTATGATTATGTTATTATTTGGCTAATTATTTTCGATAATATCAAATACTAACATAATATTGTATAATTGTTAGTAAGTATCAAAACAAACTGATAAAAGGACCTTCCCCATATCATCGTCTGTCTGACCTTACCAAATTTCAACTTTCTCGTCAAAATGTGAAACACTTTTATGTGAAACTTTTTTGATGTAAAAATTAACTCAAAATATTTACACACACTATACCCTAGAGTTATTTGATAAGCTTGCGAAATGAGGCCGAAGGTATATTTTTGGTCGTTTTATTAGTTGATGGGATCGTAAAATTTAATCAAACGTGAATTACAAAAGTAATAATAAGAAGCCTTCGGCTATTTATTTTGAATGTTCATTAAGTCAACCACACTAAATCGTATTTAGATTAATTTATCAATAATTTATTATATCATTATTTATTATGTAGATATGTGATGTTTATACAACTGATTATAGCTTATATAATATTGGTCTTGCGTTAAAAACAACTATAGAATAAGCTAATGAGTATTATAATTTACAATTAAAGATCATACAATTTTTTAAAAAAAACAGATAATGGTGGTATGGATAGGAGTGTTTTAACAAAAATTATAACAAATAACTTTAACAAACCTAATAAAAACGAAGGTATATTATGTTATATTATATTATGATGGGTAGCACAAGTGATTAAAGCAATACCTAATTCAAATACCAAGATAAATCATTGATCATACCAATGCACATATTTGGTATATTAAATGCAACATTGATATGACATATATCAAAAAGATACCATATTTGGAAATCAAAAAAAAACCGGGGATTTCTACCCTCTCTTGATATTACACTCCACAAACTCATTAATATTTTCGCATTACTTATTAGGATTTTTGAGTAGCTTGATGAAGTGGCATGTCACAACCGTATTAGTATGGACTTAATTTCTATAAAATACTGCTTTTACACAAGTAAGTACCTATATTTTATTTTAACCAAATCGAAAATACTTTAATACTTACTTCTTACAAATCGTAACCCAACAACATAGACAATAGACATGGATAATATTATTCTTTGACCAATATTGATACATTATTTTTAAGATCCGCTTAAACTTTTTAATCCATTCAAAAAATGATTTTGTGTGCACCTTGATTTACCAAAATGTTTATTTGGTATGATTTTCGTTAATTTCTGCATTTCCATTTTAAATTACATTTTTTGCAAAATGATTTGGTTTCAAAACAACTTTTGGATGTTTTTATTATTTTTAAATTATGTATTTTTTTGTTCTTTGAATTTTGTTTATTTCATACTTGAACTTCATCATACGAATAAATCAAATTATTTATCTCGCAGAAATGTTTTATGTTAAACACGTACAATTTAATAACAAAAAAAGAAAAAACTAATACCTGCTAATATATAATAATTGTACACTTTATAAACTTTATTTGAATTATTCAAGTTATTTTTATAAACCTCAATTTGGAAACATCCACAACAGTCTACAAATACATAATTGTTTTGAAATGTTAACAAAATAACTTGTCTTTATCAAGGTGATCAAAGCTTGGTAGACGCCTGTTAATTGTATCCTGTCCGACTAGATAGATATAGATAACTCAACAATATATTTCACTATTATTTTATGTTCAAATAAGACACTATACTATGGTTTTGGAATTCAAACATTATAACTTAACGTCCTTACCCAATCGTCTATAAAAAAAAAATATTAAACAGTTTAAAGTTAACGATATTCCCAGCATTAGCGCACAATATTGTAATTAAATCCATTTGGCGCGCACGTTCTACGTTTCAGAATAAAAGGAGAAATTAGTTATGATGAAACACCCAATTATTCGCGATAGAACATTTTTGAGTATAATTTATAAAAGATTATAGGCTCCGGTAGTTGTGAAATGTGACCAAATCAAAACTAGGACCCGATTTAACCCCTAACCCTGGTCACTGAAACGTGAAAAACAGCAATCAATTTGAACGGGTTGATTGATCAGTGCAATACAATATTACATTACAATTTCCGATTGTTCCACTATGGTATTAATTATATATATCAGTATCATCTACAATCTTAGTACCTCTTGTCTCTTGTGTTACAATAAATATCGTTATTAATCTGTCAACAGTAAAACGTTCTTATTATAAAGCTCTGTAAAAACCTACTTTGATTGCTCAACTTAGCAGAAAACTATGTTCGATTTTACAACGACGTAAATATTTACTTTCTTACGGATAGAATCGTGTTAAAAAATATTCGAATTTGCAGTCAGTATTTGAAATAACAGTATACTTATACTGTTATAATATATTATGCAGCAGTTTTACGGGAAATAAAATAATTGACCGGCCATCTGTAAAATATTAAATAATAGTGATCAATCTTGAATCCAATTCCGAGCAGAATAAGAATTATTTAATTCGATAATAATTTATCGTTGAATTTAAAATATTGAAATAAAAATAAAATTGTGACTTATTGACTTGATGCAATAGATACAGTCTACAGACTAGGTAGTACATGCAGTTAGACGATCGATTGCCTGACACCTGCAGGTTTCTGTAACCTGTCGGCACCTTATTTTTTTAAATACTTCTCACATATTTATTAAATCAGTGCATATAATTTTTTTTTATATATACATCGTAAAAAGTAAACCATAAATTATATTTTATTTTTTCTGTTTTATTGGAGAACGGTAGGTAGGTATTCGCGTTGTCTCGAAGAGTAATAAAATAAAATTACTTTTCGTACTTCCTCGACAGCAAACCTTAAAGTGTCATATAAATAATATAATATTTAACCATATAGTATAACATATAGGCTAATATAATCTATTGGTGAGAATACACGTTATGAAGTTGTATCAGCTTTTAATGTTTTTTTCTTAAGGTTAAGAATGCGAAATGTGTGTGTGTGCCAATGTGTGTTTTGTATAAAAGCTAGAGGTGACCATGACGCAGCAGTGACTGAACTAGGGGAGACGTTTCAATTAAGTTATAAGTATCAGTAAGAATAATTAAATAATCATAGTTGAATAAGTCTATATTATTGTAAGCCCATATCTTTAGCCCTTTAGGTTATAGAAACTGAGCTTTAGAGTACTGAAAATGCTTCAATTTTAAACTTTGAGACGGATTTTCTTCAAGAAAAATGGATCTAGTTGTTACTTCTTAGTAGGGGGGGGGGTCAAATGTAAAAATATCCAAGTATGTTTTTACTTGCGCAGACGTCAATTTCGGATCGAGCCTGGAACAATTATATAGTGCCCCAATACGTTTTCAATTTCATAATTTTAGTGTAATTCTAAAATAAATAGTAATGATAGATTAGGTACACGACATGTTCTCTAATAATTATTTATATTAGTATTTTCTGGACACGGTATATAGTTTAAAAAACTATTTTTATTCTTATTGAGCTAGTTATAGGTAAACATATTCAATTATTTTAGAATTTTTAATTTTTTTACTAATACAAAGAAAAATAAATATTTCTTATAGCGATATAATATATTATAATTTATAAAATATTTTTTAGAAATTATAGTCTGACCCACCGTTTGCTCTCAAAATTGTTTTTTGTATTTGCAATACCGTGTCATTGAATTTAAATTAACACATGTCCATTAATCGATTACAGTGACCTACTCATTGACAGGTAGGTACACTCGAAACCTACCATAAGATGAGTGATTTGCCAAGTATTTTGTTTTTATTTATAAATCTTGTTATTTATTTGATAATTTAGTTTCACTACGGGTAATTACTTAAACAATTTTAAACGAATAGCCCCACCGCTGCAGCTTTTGGTTTGACACATGTCACGTGTCTACCCATTTATTCAATGGACTGCAACAATTTGAAAAATTAATTTTAAAAGTTAACCAATGTCACCGTTTAATGTTTTTACTTTTTAATAGTAGTCTAAAGTGATGTTACGTCACTTATCGAGTCGTATACTCTACAACATTGCGTGGAGTTATGAGTTCGCATAAAATAATATTATTTATGGACTGCCAGCTAATACCTACATGTGTTTTGACATTGGCAAAGTGCAGCAATTTTATTCAGATCACATTAACTCCTTTTGTGACTCATTTTTAAGTTTAAATTGTCACTTTATAGAGTCTATGAATTCAATAGAATTCGGTAACTATATAATATTACCTGTATGATATAATAGTAAATAGTATCATAATGATCATAAGTGGTTGGTTGAAAGGCTCAATTTGAAGCAGCTGTGTCGACTTTTTAAAAAGGCAAAGTGCGAAAGTCTATGTTGAGGTCCAGGCTACGGACCAGATGGACCCCTTTAGGCCTCGCATTTTATAGTGTAAATACATAACAAATAAATATTGTAGATTACAGTATATTAATGTGGGGTGGTAGGGATTGTAAATAGACTCAAATATGAAATTTTAAAATTTAAGTTCAGTCCATCACTGAATTAATCGTGTACAAACAAAGTGTTAATGGTGGATGTTTATCCATCGATGGGATTATTCGTAAAACCTGTATGGTGAACCGGTGCATATGGGTGTATGGTTTATAAGGGCCACCAAACAATATTGTGAGTCGACATATAAATATAATACTTTGTATCTTTCGGATTGGGACGAGAAGCCTGAAAAGTCGATGATGCAACACGCTGGTCCGGTGCATAATTGTTTTTCAAATTTTTCATTCAGTGGTGTCGACGATTGAGAGCATTGAAAACGAATCTGTGTGTGCGTGTACGTTGTATGTATGTGATATATATGTGATATTGTGTCTTGTGTGGTTGGACGCAAACCTTGCGTACGATACGTGTGTCAACGCATAATGGGTCCGCATAATATTACGTGTACACGAGTGGAGTGTGCATGTATAATGGTATGTGAGTGAGTAGGTGGGGTAGAGAGAAATATTATATTATAACTAATAATTTATGGTATATATCGCAAGCGCAACGGACCCGCCAGTAGACCTAACCTATACTATATTGCGAGTCCGGTCAATTTGCAGCGGTATCACTTACACCGAGCTGGTATACACACGATATTTTAATGTGTTCGCCAGTGACTTTAACGTTCCACAGCGCGTACCCATATAATATAGTTCTCGGGCTCGGCAACACACCTATTATTGTGGCTGCAGTTGTTTGCACAACTCCGCGGCGGGTTCTCGTCTCGCACGATGCGTTTGAGAGCAAGATCATATTATCATTATTATTATGTAGGCACTGTTTCTGCGCAGTGCACGTATCTGCAGAACGATCGGACCATGTGGCCCCGGACATGGGTGTGGAGAGTGGAAGAGGGATGAGTGAATAATAACTTTTTTTTTTATTGATTTTAAGCCCAGCAACTATATGGCCATTAGACGTTTGTAGGTTGAATAATAATTACCTATATCGATATAAAATAGAACCTTAACGACCCGCAAAAGCGCACGCGAATTGTACGCGAATCAATCCTGCAGCCGTTGCACTTGGTCGAGTAACTCTGCAGGCACCGCATGTTTTTTCGTTTTGAGATCCCGATCTTATATAGGTACCTAGGTAATACATATCGTGGCAAATAGGTGTTTTTTTTTTTTTTTGTAGCGATTAACCAATTATACATAGGTACGTTGAGTACTACGGCCTACTTAGAGTCATAATTGCTTATAAAATCTTATTAGATCGTTACGATGAGATTTACGGACACTGTAATAACTATATATATTTATACGTACACGTTGTCCGCAATAAACGGTCAATGTACAGCTCGGGCGGATTCTTGGGCAACAACGTGGGTGTAATACGCACAAAGTATTTATACTATATATATACATTTGAGTCGCAATGCCCGTTAAGCCGATTGAACCTATAGGCTGTGTTCGGAAAATTAACTATGTGAAATTCATTTTCTCACATCTGCAGGATAATTTGATAAATTAATATAATTATATAATATTCACTAATTACCTAGACATTGTGAATATTTTTCATGAGCTTTTTCAGCTTATCCGTATTTATTTTAATTTTATGATATTAAGACTATATATTATAATATACTATATATACATACAAGACTTCGATAAACATTGGGTAATCGTAACATTCATCATAAGCACCTTCAAGATCATGATTTTCAAAAATATTTTAAAATTTAATAAAAAAAAATGTATAAAGAACATAAATAAAATAAAAATAATAATAAACCAATCATTTTTACAAGCATTTAGTTTCAAAATACAAATAGAAAATATTTTAGTACTTACATAAACTGAGTAAAAAATAAACGCGTAATATATATAACCATTAATTTATATAAGTTAGCACATTTGCTTAACAATAATTATTATGAATGCTTAACTAAAATTAATAGCTCAACTTAAAATCAACAGACTAAGAATCACAAAAATAAAAATTAGATTAAAACTAAAAAATACAATTAATTTATCATTAAATGTAGGCGAAAAATAATGATTGTAAAACGTGTAATTGTAACATTGTTATTTTTGTTATATATTATACAACTATATTATACTAGCTACATCCAAATTTATGAATTGTGAAAAACTCAAAACCATTTTCAATACTCAGCGAGTGAATAATTATGACCGTTCAAAAAGAATAACTTACTAATGATGTTACAACATATTCACTTGACACTTTCATAAACACTCAAAAAACAGACAAATTTGTCATTTTTTATACTGTATTCGATCATTATTCTGTTTCATATGTCTCCAATATGCGAGGTCAGATTAAAAATACAATTCACACTCACTGTTGACAACCTACTTACCCTTGATCTATTATTTTTCAATACTGATTTTAGCGTTCAATTTTCATTTTTAGCCTTCGATATGTGCAATGTCATCTGCCTAAATGAAAATTAACATATTTACTTTATATAATTTCCATCCCGATTAGCTGTTTTTCCTAAAGTATTATTGATTGCTGTATAACATTTACGTTTTTCATTTACTTTTAACTATACTTCCTCTATGATGTTCACTAAAATCTTAGGTAAATATTAAAAAATAATATTTTTAAAACATTTAATTAGTATTTAGCCTAAATTGATTTGACATAAAATGAGAATGTAGCACAATAACAGCAGTCAGTCTGTGTTTGGCAATGGAAACTATATGGTATAATTATTAAAAAGCGAAAATTTTGATAAAATGTAATTTAATATTTTGTGGTTAAAAAAAAAATTAAATACATAATTCTCAAGCTTGTTTTTAATTTAAAATTATTATTTACATTTTTGTGATTTTGTTTGAAAAATATAAAAATTCAAAATTTCATATATTTGTATTAAATTGATAACATGTGGTACGAGAATTTGTTTTTGGTACAACAATAATAGTTTTTTTTTTTTTTTAATGTATACAATTTTATTGTATTTGTTTAATCTAAAAACCCCAGTAAATATGTGGGAACGGAGAGTAGAGCCCTGAGTAGGTAGTATAACAAATTCAGAAAGTTAAATTTGCCAAGTATTAACCTCAATATTATATTATACAAAAAAAATTCTGTAATAGTTTGAAGAGTGAGAATTCCATCACTCGTTTTAGCTTGAGAGAAAAACATACCGAATATCAATATTATAATATAAGTCATGTTAAGACGAAGTTTATGTGTTTGGTTTATATAATATATTTTTTAGAAATATATCTTCAGAATTCAGTTGTGTTTAGAGAGGTGAAATGCTTTCCAGTTTCAAAAATTGTAAAGAACATAAAATATTTTAATAGATAGGTATGCTATAATAATATAATTATTAAAAAAAAAAATTAAAGTTTTGAACTCAATGAATTAAATCTTCCTATTTTCCAATGAGGTTTATAATTAAGATCAATTATTATGATCCGGTTAGACAACTGGGAACCGGTAAACTGTAAAAATGTATGTTTAACTCGTTTGAGACTCCGAGGCAGCTTCTCCAATCAACTTAGTACCTACGGCCCACAAGT
>PVMI01023059.1:9086-30364 GCA_008528875.1 Aulacorthum solani
TGTGTGTGTGTGTGTGCACTCCGAGAGACCCTGCTGTCGGTTCGAGTTATTTACTCTTTTATTATGCGGTTTCCGACCTTTTTTTCCATTTATTTATATTTATATGTTTGTGTGTGTGTGTTTTTTTTCGCCCAGACTTACCACACATTATACTTCCGAATACGAAATACATGTCGATAAACGGCGGCGTGGCATCCATGGCTTGCGAGGCGACCGGAGACCAACCGATACACATATCGTGGATCAAAGGGTCCGTTCAACTGAACTACAAGAGCTCCAATCTAAGGTAACTAATCCGCTAAACACAGTTTTATGATTATAAATTAAACGTTAATATTATCATCTGCGAATACACCCTTCCGACGTTGTACCTATCTATATTGTGTTATGCATATTACATAATATTAATATTTTATCATGGCGATATTTTACCGTTTATATTTTTTTACTCAAATGAAAAATAATTGTATGACATGTGTAGCGGATTGTTCATATTAGGGGTAGATAGGTGTGGTTAGGGGTAGGTTACACTAGAATATTTTATGCTAACAGAATTATCTATTCCTTAATTAGATGGTCTTTTTCGTAATACGATAAATAATATAGATATGTTGCAATATTATAGATATTATCTTATACATATATGAGTGTGACATTTTAAATTTTCTCAAATAAACGCAAACTACAAAATGCATTCTTTAGAGAAATTATTATATTTTTTTTAATGTTGGTTAACTTTTAATTCTTTAGATTGCTTGCATATTAATATTTTGACTAATTTTTTGTGACAGTGTACAACTATTGACAAATTTAACCACGATCGTGGTGTAGCTAAAATGCATATACAAAACGCCGTTTGATTACGATTATTCAAATAAATAAATTATAAGACAAATTTTAGACCCTACTATTCCAGATAAAATTGACTGTATGGTGGTGGTATTAAAGCTGAAACTTAAAATAAATAAATAAAAAGTATTACAAGTTGCTTTAAAACGGTTGTCGTGGATTTAAACGTTTTATTATTATACTATAAGGAAATATAATTGTTGAATAATAGTGTGATAAGATATTTAAAAAAATATTTGCAAAAATATTGAATTCATACATGGCATGCAGTAATGAAGTAAATTATTGATTTATATACATATTATATTATGCCACTCCAAACACTTGAATGAATAATAAGGTTTTGGATTTTATTTTAAAGTTTTGAGGAACTATTTTGTTTTTATTTATGGTGAGAAGAGTAATATTGCAGTCGTTTACTATTAAACATTATTATGTATTGATTATCATCTATAAAACATAAATTCCACTGTAACTTTGAATTATGATTCAATCATGAACCATGTCACGTTCACCAAGTACAAGGTAATAAAAAAAAATATACTGAATATTTAAACTTAGCATTTAGCAATACAAATAATAAATATATATTGCATTACAAACGACTGGTATATGAAAAATTTGATGAATAAATTAAAAACTTTGTTGACTTACGTAAAGTAAAATATTTACTTAAACTTTATTTAACACGTTTACTTCTACAAGAAAAAACTATTAGCACCTCGAGTAGCTACTTTGATCCAATAAAATGTTTTTTTTTCGAAAACATGGATTTCAAACAAGTGTACATAAAGTGTTTTTCAATCAAACATCAAAACTTTAAATATGTAAGGTATTCAAAATATTTGTCTAATGAAATTTTCTAAAAAAATTTGTTGGTACATATTGTATTTGTGTATTCTCTTGTTTGATATTTTATTTTATATTTACATTATTGTTTTTAAACCTTAAATTATTAACCATGTTTTGAATTTGTTTTCGATTCAACAACAAAAAGTCAAACTCGAATTGTCTTAATATATTGTATTGACTGAAGGATTTAAAATTATGAATATATATTTTGATATAAAATTATTTAGGTAGTATAACATAGTCAAAAATACATTGTTAACACTTCTGATTTATACATTAAATTATTCTAATATTCTATAATATTATTATCTACGTGAACTTGTGTGTTTAAATTTTTAAACATAAATCTTAATGTGTGAACAAAATGTATGTAATAATGTATAAAATGTAGTAAAAAAACAGTTATAAACATCTGGGACGTCTGTGCTAATGTTTTTAGTTTATAACGCCACTTTATTTATTTTATTTTCTCAATTATGATTTATATTTCAAGTCACAAATGACGCAAGAAAATGTACCATACAGAAATATATATTATTTCTATAGATTTATACACCGATATTGTAATATAATACATAATAAAAAATAACTTATACAAAATAAGTACATAGTTTTTTTCATGCATTCCAAAATAATTAAGTTGACAATGAACAATAAACATAAAAATATTTCATTTCATTTTTTTAAAAATATTTTCTAGTCAAGATATGATTGTTTTTAAAAGAAAAATAATAGCTTATGTTATTTGTATGTTCCTTCTTAAGCAATAAGCCAATAACTAATCCAAGATCCAACTTATTAAATAACAAATACGCATATGTAGTGAATCTTAGAGTCATACATGTTATATGCCTAATTGTATTATATCGTTTAAACCATTTCAGTTGTATAATAATTTAACTTAGATTTTATTTATAATTTGTTTGAAATTATTCTACACGTAGCATATAATATAGTTCGATAAAAATAATAGATAATCACAAAACCATACTTTTTAAGATTCAAATCTAAAATAATTACAAGTTGTATCAATTGTCATTTTTTAAATGATATCTAAACATTTGAAATATTGATAATCATTTAATAACAAACAATGCCAACACTTTTAGATTACTAATTTTCAGTACACATATTACAAATAAAAGTGAGACAAACAAATTGTTCAAGAAAAAATAGACACAATCATTAATTTTGTAATATTTGCGAGATGGTTAAGATTCATTATGCATTTTTAAAAATATGGGTCCCTGTTACAACAATGGGCATTTGTAGGGAAACAGAAAAACATTCATGTCTGCCTAACAAAAAATAAATAAAATACAATTTAGGAACTCTACTGCAAATACGCCCTCGTTGAAATAATGGTAATGTTTGAAAAAGTTAAGGTATTATGTACACGAATACATTTGTAGAAACAATATTATGTAGTTGCAAGGCTACCAAGACAAAATAGAAAATATAATTTTTTCGAAATCCGGTCACGTAGTTGAAATTTTCTCCGGCAACACGTTTTGTTTGTGACAGCATTGTAAACCCAATGTATAGCTAGACTTAGAGATTTTTGAGAATGAACTAAATATTAATATTTATGAGTTTAAAATAATCTACAAAAAAATTATCCTTGCAAATCGTACACATATATAATTTAGTTGCGATGTCGTTTGGACATTTTTCTTTCATTCTTTTGTAAAGTAAATATTGTTATTGGTAATTTGATTTGCAGTTTAGAGCATCATTTCATTATTTTAAATTAATAAAAAATATATTTTAATTCTTTAAGCTAAAATGTACCTGCATCCACATTGAAATATCGTTCAAATTATTATAAAATACAATTTAATAAGATAATTATCTACGACTAAAAACAAATAATTACAATTTATTTTTAATATACTATTGTATAACATATTAAAATAATACATCAAAACTTGTTTAAAATTATAAAGTGTGATCATGAAAATCTAACTTATTAGAAGACTTACTTAAAACACTTCTATATAATACTAATAAGGGTACTATATTTATTAGTTACTAATCTAAGAGACATAATTATGATGATTACAATGTATTATAATACTATAACTATATAATAACAAAACTTTAAGCATAAAAAAGATTTTGATCATAATACAATGGTTGGATAATCCTAGTTTATAGTAAATTAATTTAAACTAGTTTTTTTTGTGTATAATATTATACATATATTTTTCTAAACACAATAAAATCAATGCCTACGATTTAAATGTTGATACACTCCAAACAAATAATAACTGTATTAACCACTTTAAGAAAAAAAAAATGTTTGATATTAATATATTTGAATTCATCATTTATTATGACGTATTAGTATTCGCGTTTACAGCTAAGAAAATATTAAATTCAAACAATAGCTGACTAAAGAATGTTAAACATATCAATAACCCTTGATAAAATTATATTATATTT
Organism: Aulacorthum solani; assembly: GCA_008528875.1. Taxonomy (NCBI): domain Eukaryota; kingdom Metazoa; phylum Arthropoda; class Insecta; order Hemiptera; family Aphididae; genus Aulacorthum; species Aulacorthum solani. The sequence continues at coordinate 13,233 of PVMI01023059.1, forward strand.
TATTATGTGTAAAAAAATCATATTTTTGATTGTAAATATAAATCTATAAATGTTTCCTATTAGGAATTATACAACAAAACTGTCACAAGCAAATAAAAATAATATCCTTTTTAATATTTTCTTATGCTGTAATATGCACGACAGTCGACATTTCATAACGATGCAATTTATGTTCTAAATTTATCACAACTGTGAAATAACAGTTCAAGCTTAAAATTAATTAAAATATTATATTCATTTTAAACGGCATAATACGTCAAACATAAATATTACCAATGATTTATATAACTTACATTTATTATTTACTTTTTAAAACTGTTTATCTTTAAAACTAAATAAATAATATTGATAATGATCAAACTTTAAAAACGAACATATGAAATGCTCACCTACTGATAGTAAATAGATATTAAGAGTTATGATAAATTAATTATTATGTTTTTGATTTTTCAAAATTTATCATACCATCTGATTACATAGTACCTAATTGGAAATATTCAATTTATAACTTATATAAATATTTAAATATTATACAAATTATCTCAAAGTACTCAGGAAATTACAGTTTGTACTTTAATTTATTTTAAACAGTAGGTATATGTTATGGTTACATTAAATGTAGGTTACACATTTTATTGAAATAATAATTAAAACTAGGTTTAAAAACGAGACTTACATCAGAGTATTGTACAGATGTTTTTGTATAATCAGTCATATTTGATTATTTCTTTCATAGTAAACTATACACGTATTTTGAAAATGTCCATTGATAATCTTTAGTTGCAATTGATTAATATTTCTCTATCTTTACACCGAAAACTCAGTTTTATAATATATTCATGTTTGAAATGAATATATAATTCAGATAATTTATATAATATAATGATATAATAAAAAATAATATAAATATATAAAATAAAATAAATCAACTGATAATACACTGTTCGTTGTCAATAGATATAATGTTGAGGAAATGTATACTGATACATCTGTGAAGTCGAAATTGATCATCAGTAAAGTGAGTGCCGCTGACTCGGGAAGGTATGTGTGCGTTGCTGAAAATTCGTTGGGGAAACACGAGGCGGCCATGGAATTAGAAATTAAAGGTATGTCAGACACCGCGATTTCTAGTGATTTATCTCGACATTACTTTGTAATTAACTTTAAATTGTTTTATATAGTTTTAGGATCTCCGCCGGATGATCTATCGTGCAACGTCACCACTCCTAACAGTGTGAGATTGCGATGGACCGACTTGAACGCGAATAACTTAATGAACGACTATGTGCAGGGATATGTTCTTACCTACTCAAAAGTGGTACCTGCAGATGACTTGATAAGTGAGTTTTTATTTTAAAAATTGTACGAACGATGTCTCGCGACCTATCACAATGCTAATTGTTTACCCAAAACACACTTTGATTTGATAGAAAAATTTAATTCCTTTTTAGTTTACACATTTTCTTTGAGGTGTAACTACTATGAAATATATGCATTTTTTTCTAACAAAAAAATGAATTACGATTTAATCTGAATATAGTGCTGTTAAATATTGCGTTTGCACAAAAATGGAAGAATATTGGCTGAATAGTTGCGCCAACTTTAGCACGCTGCTTTATTATTATGTTATTACTTATACAATTTATAAGCAAAGAAAATAATTTCCGTATCTTAATTACGTTATTCAAAATTATTCCGAAACATTCAAATTAAAGAAGTGATAGTTTAGTAAGCTACCTTTTGCTTATAGCAATCAGCTCTTTTAGTAATTTTACAGTTTTGTAAACATAGACTGCAACACTTACCGATAGAATATTAATTGCTCGAATAATCAGATTTAACTTGAACCACCAAATTAATATTTTATTCACGTCAAAAAATATTAATTGTAAATATTTAAAAAAAAATAATATTTTGGACAAAGAACATAATATTCAACTCTAAGTATAATTCCTTAATAGCATACAACTTAAAATATAAATATTTAAAATGATTTTCTGAAAAAGGTGATTATTTTTTTTTTGTGATTATATAAAATAATATCCGTGATACTATGCAAATTACATTTTTGATTTATTATATATTACATTTTTAATATTATTCAACTGGTACAAGTGATGAAACTATCAAGAATATTGGAGCAACTTTTTTCTCATCCTAATCAAGAAACATAATAATTTATAAAAATTGTGAATATTAGATACTTTAGATTTTGAGAGTATTGATGAATTTATTACTTTTACAATGATGTGTTTTTTCTCTCTGTCAATATTTGTGGTAGTAAAAATGCTCTGATTTTTAACATCAGTATATTTTCTAATAAAAAAATTCATCTTGTTGGTGCATTTTGGGGATCAAAATTTAAATTCCAAAATGTATATAAAGCATCGAGAAAAACAAAAAAAAAATTAAGGAAAAATTTTAATTGTTTTATTTTTGTTGCAACTCAATTACTTACTACCATAAATACTTAAAATTTTTACTAAGTATTTATGTTATTTTATTCCGGTGAACAGCTTGTAATATGAGGTTTCTTATAAGTAATTAGCAGTATAAGTATATTAGCAATTTAAATACATTAAAGATACATATTATATGAAATTATTTTTATATGTATTTAAAGTTCGAATATTAACAAAATGTATTAAAAATGTAATTTCGTATAGCTTACTTCAGAAATTTTAGTGAAATAATTCCCACAAGTACCTATATCTTCCTTTATTAAAAAAAATGTTAACCTGAAAGTTATTCAATTTATAGCAAAGAGATATTTTCGATTTTTTTAAAAAAATTGTTTGTTCTAATTATTAAATTTGGTTATTTATACAAGTATAAATAGTACACACAGTCAACATATGATCAATTTTAATTGATTCTTATAATGTTTGTTGATCCTTGCTCTAAAATTAGCTCAGTATGTAAGATGTATAGATAGATACTTATCGACGCCTTTAAATGTCAACAAAAGACTTGTTATGTTTAAAATATTTTTAAAGATATACCATAATAATATTGTACCAGTGAAAAATGAGTAGCTAAAAAAGGTTTTGATTCATAATATATTTCTGGTTATTTTAAATTATAATCACTTTAATTATTTAGTGTAATCGACGATACATAATCAAACACATAATATTTTTAAACTCAACTTGAGCTTAACAGCGAATAAACCTGAAGATTTAATGTTGAATTCCATATACTCGGTAATACATATTGAATTTAACTATTTTAATCTGATTAAAATCCATGTACACTATTCAACAATTTCTAAAAATTATTTAACGAAGTGCTCACGTTTGAATCACACGGTGAGCAAACCTAAAACTTCGTCAATTTATATAGGTACCTTTTTCTTGTTTTAAATGGCGAAAAGCCAAAGACAAAATTGCATACGGTGTATGTTGGAATTCAATTAAAGCTTTTTGGTGCCAAGATGTACATTTGCAGCACACTACACAATTTTAAATAAAAAGCGGACTTGTCACGCCACACCTAAGCATGTCTGAGAGCTCATTCAGCTTGTGAAAAAAATAAACCTCCCATGAAAAAACAACTGCATAACTGTCTTTTGGGGCTTTAACGCAAAACTAATATTTTAAATCGTTGTAAATGTTGCTTTTGTTTCAAAAAATACCAAGAAAAAGTAAATTCCAATTGTTTTTAGATAACTACTAAATAAATATTTACCAAGAAGGATTTTAGCAAATTAGGTGTTTTTGTTACAACTAAAATTAATATTATCTGTTTAATATTATGTTTATAGTTCATTTATCAGAAATATATTTCGAACATTAATATACTAATAAAATAACTATATTAAATAATTGCGAAAAAATGTATGTTAAATTATATTAATACTTATAATATTTATAATAAAGTTTTTGATTTGTTTTTTATTTTTATATTCTTTTGATATGCAAAAAAAAAATCCAAACAATAACCGTTGCAAGTATAGTGCAATAAATGTATATCATTCTAAACTGCTGCACACGCACGGGACTTGTGTAATATTCAAACTTAAATTGTATGGTTTGCGTTGTGACTTCCGAGTCATACATCGTAAGATCATAATATTCTAATAATATATTATTAAGTATGGTATATACGTAAAATTTATATTTAGGTACTAACACTATAAGTATTATTTACAACTATATTATATTCTTTATGTTTTTACTTTGAATACATTTTTAAAAGTGTGTTCTGCTATTTGAACATTACCAAAATAATGTTACCTCTATTATAATTCGACTAAAAATTGTAATAATGTTTTAAACACTATGTTCTAAATAAATGTTAGTTAATAATCTTAATTAACTGTATTTAACTGTGATACAACTGTTGGTAAATAATTTAATATGATAGAAACTAATAAGACAAAGTTTTTCAGTGATAAAACTAAGTTATTTCCGAGGTTATTTCTATTAAAACAAGATTCGTGTCTGTGGTAATAATATAATCGTAGAACGGCTCCATTATATTATTATCAAAATCTAAAAGTTTTTAAAAAGTGAAAAACAGTTATATTATTTCAATTAAAACTTTGTGTTTAGTACCGCAGATCAAGATTATAATAATTATACTGTTATTCATTAATTTTGTTTATCAGATATAAACGTTTGTAACTAATTATTATAAAACTAATGAACACAAAAAAGGCGTTTAGACTATTTATAAGAATATATATATATATATATATATATATAATAAAATAATACATTTTATGAGGTTAGGTTTTTATTATTTTACTATTAACAATTATTTTTATTTTCAAGACGAATACAATGAAATTGAAGTTTTTCATAACGGCGATGACGCAACTATCTCCAATCTGGATACTGACACCGAATACGTATTTTTCATCAAAGTAAACACTATTCAGGGTCCGGGAAAATCTAGCAAACCTCTTATTTGCAGAACTTCAGAAAGTTGTAAGATATTTAAATTATACTTTGTCCTTTGATTTATTTCTTCGCTTTAATAATTTAATTTATTTTAAAGTGTATAATACAATTTATTCTTATAACATATTTCACTAAGTTGTTAGTTCCAGAATAATCAAAAGCTTTCGTACATCGTCAATCTATTCTTTTTAAATACAATTCTTTTGAAATTTGTTGATAATAACCAATTGATGACAAACATATTATATTGAAAACAATTATCTTCCCCCCTTCTATATTAAGACACACTTTTCGGAAAGTTCAAATTTCCATATTCCTAACTCCAAGTATACCGGGATTTGTTTTTTTGCAATATAAAAACAACATTGTAATATTGTATCAGTTTTTATTGAATGCTCAGGTGATAGGTATGTTAAGAAAAAGTTTTAGACATTTTCAAAATGTTTTCATATTTTTATAATATTCTATAGATAAATAGTGTTTCTAATATTAAAACAATACTTGATATTTTTTTGATTTTATTATTTTATTAAAGTACCAGAAGCACCAGCTGGCTTAAAATCCATGCTTTTATCACCAAACATGGCTCTCATATCTTGGATACCCCCGAAACAACCAAATGGACAGATTCAACATTTCACCCTTTACGAAAGAGAGGTAATAATAATAATAAAATGTGCTTACTCATAGTTAAGTAGGATGTCTATGACTTAAAACAATTTATAGTTTATAATAATTGATTATTAAAAACAACTTAATAATAATATTATATTTTTAAGTTAAATGACTTCCACATATGCAATTTATAAAAAAAATACCTATTATAAAAAAAAATCATTAAAAACAAAAATATGCATCTGAATTTTAAAATTTAAAAAAATTTCAAATATGCATAATAACATTTAATATATACTACATCATATACTATAAAGTTAGTGTACCCAACTGCTCATTCCAAAATCCAAACAGATTTTTAAATTGGTCTGAAAATTAAAAAATATGTAAAATATGTCATAAACGTCTTAACCTTACTTATCGTGTAACTTAATAAAAAAAAATAATATTGCCTTAATGTATTCAAATTAAACCTATTAAAAAAATTCTACTACCTATTGAATATTGGCTGTGTAAAATTAGATGTTAGATTGACAATTTTTTATTTCAAAAACTTTCATGCTATTTTGATATATATATTTTTTTTATTTAGAAGATTCTATGCATGTCTTTTGTACTCTGGTTTTAAAACCTCTTTTTTAAGAAGTTGTGATAGACAACTTTATATCACTAGGTGTTTAACAGTTTAAAATTTTGTTATTTAAAATTAGTTTAAAAATTTGTATCCAATCCTACCCGAATAAAATGATTTCTTTCTAATAAAAAAAAATTGATTAAAACCTAACTTTTCGCCTATGCATGATCATATTTCAGTGTAAAGTTATAATTGATGTTTGAAATACTTTGATTTTATTCTTCTTGAAAAGTTTATTGTATATGCGTAATGCCATGTAACTTTAGATTTCCTAAATTGTTGACCCCCTTTAGTGAATTACATTTCTTGAAAGTATTATATGAAAATTAACTTGTAATATTTATTCAATTTTTTTCGTTAGCAATCCTATTTAATGCTTTTATAAATAATTGCATCTTTTTAACTAACAAAACTTTAAAAATTTTGAAAAACGTTTTCTTAAAAATCGGTATTTAGTAGTATTGACATAGTTTTTTTAAAATGCATTTTAAAGTTATTGTTAAATAAGATGTAAATTATATTGAAAAAATCAATATGATATGTTAACTTTCTCAAACATTTGCCAGGATTGTAAAGTTTATTTTATGTAGTATTTATATTACATCGCTATCATCCACCTATCAGGTTTAGCATCATATATTACAACATTCTAAATAGATTATTTGTATTTTTACATTAGGAAATTATCTAATAATATATAGCATATTATCAATTTTGTATAATGTAGAATTAATTGTTGGCCAAGGTGAAATTTTAACGGTACAATATCGTGTTTGACTCGAATTGAAGTATTGCATGATCAAGTACATAGTGAACATAGCATTATATTTTGGTGTTTTCCAAGTGAAATTTTTGTGTGGTTAATTCCGAACCTATTAAGTATGACTTTTCATTTCCTGTTTAAACTATTGTATTTTGGCCAGAGTTCAACGTTTTGGAGTGTTTTATTTCTATTAAATTACTTCTGTAACATTGTAGTAGCCATTTGGTATTGCATAAATTAAGGGAATATTTATCTGCATTTCTATGTATAATGTATGTCTACTTATAAATGTAAAAGATTCTGTTTCACTATTACTATTATTTCTTGGTTTTTAAGCTGATATTTATACTGCAAGGGCCTTTGGTCTGTATGAAGGGTATTAGACGTATATCTTTAGAATATGTGTAGAGTAAAAGGATCTATCAGTATATTGATCACTATACTTACATTAGAATATTNNAATTGGTGAAGGTTTACAGAAAGAGTGAAGTTTTACGCAAAATGTTTTAAATCCAAAGAAACGTACAGATTATACAGATGACGACGACATGTGTTATGAAAAATAATGAAAATATAATGTATACCACGAAAATCACCTACCTACATTGTACTTATGCTTGCAATTCGTTTACGTGTGATAATAACCATGTTTAGAAAATAAACGGAATGCAAGGAGCAGTAAAGTCTCAATCATTTGAACCGCACGTCCGACAGATTCAATTGTCCATGTTCAGACACTCTAGCAGCTATTTGTGGTGGATAACCGCAACCAACAGCGTGGGCGAGAGTGACAAGTCACGAACTGCTTCTCTGTCAATGGTTAAGTCCGGCGGTAAATATATTATATCATATTATATTATTATTATTAGTTATAGCCACATCAGTGATAACATTTTCATTCAAGCTCCCAAATATTAAGAAATGTGTGCCCAATGCAGGGCGTTATGGTAAGCGGGTTTGGCGTATAGGTACCATGATAGTTATAGGTAGTGGCAAAGGTTCATATACAACCTTACGATTTCGTCTTAATACTTACTTCGCCAAAGTTGCGAGGAGAAAATATTTTATAACCAGGACATAAATAAAATAATTGATTGGTACTAGGTACTAAAGTTAAATCCTTAAATCAAGGCGTAAGCTTATATACCTTGTAATATAACCTCATGTCCGAGAATCAATAATTACACTGTCTAACTTATCGTAAAATTTAAGTTAATAAAACAACCAACATTTTATAAAATAGAAAAATAGTGAATTTACTATAAAAAATCAAATTCATGATTGTAAGTAATTATATAAGCTTAATTTTTGAATTATATAATATATTTGTGTACAATTTGCTGAACAAGAAATTTTTGGAAATAATAACGATTATTTTTTAATTAAATCTGTAAAATTATCGGGAGTGTTTAATATTTCTTAAAAAATACCATCCAAAGTATAGGTTAGGTAGGTACTTAACAATTCGTTAAAATCCTGAAATATGATAACTGGCTAATTTTACTCATTGGTTTTTCGTTTTATTATTTGCGCTATTATATTTAGGTGGTAACTGATGAGGTAATATTTACATATTTTTACATTATACAATGTTACACTATGAAAGTATTTTTCAAACGAAATAATTTTTCGAGTTTTTAATGTTCATTGAAATTTCGACATAAATGTGAATAATCTTTGTGGTATTAAAACTAAATATAATAGAAATTCCGGAAAGTAGTGTAACGATTTAAAACATTTAGTAATATTAAAACTTATATACAATATTGTATGAAAAATTCTAAGATAATAATAGTTTGTCACTTTTCACTTTGGACGGATTGATAAAGTATTCAAAGATTCTTAAAATTTAATCATTGACTTTTAGGAATGCCCGCTGCCATTGCGAATTTCCACGGCAAGATACAGACCAAATGGCATGCCAACATCGATCTACCTTGTACTACATCCGGTATTCCAACTCCAAACGTAAAATGGACCTTCAACAGCCAACCAATTGACTTATTGCAGTCTCAAAGGTTGGTCTACGATAACTTCACGTTGCACTTGGACTCGGTGACCAGCACGGATTCCGGCAATTACACGTGTACGGCATGGAATGTTTATGGATCCGAAAATGTCACCACTTCGCTGCTTGTAGTCGGTAAGTATAAAAAATATTGTCCGATAACACGGGCATATAAATATATAGATCCTCATGAAAAAAAAATCAAAACCATAATAAACATGTTGACTGTAAACGTGTACAATAACCAATATATAAGATATTCATCGGAACTATTAAGTAGAAAATAATCAATATTATTATGCAATGACTTACGTGGGATTTGTGTTGTGATTACAGAGCCACCGAAACCGCCAATTCTCGGAGTAGTCAACGTGTCTTGGACAAATGTCACTGTGAATTGGACGAAAGCGCCGAACACATACGCTGTTCAGCAGTATTTACTTTCGTACAAATACGTCAATGTAAGCTTATTAGTTATTACATTTACTATTTAAATATGCACTATGCACTTAGAGAAAGTAAAAAGTTAAACATCCTTTTATAATTTACAAATATTCAGGAGCCAGAAAACATGTACACGGAAATATCATTACCTTCACATTCAAATGTATTCACGTTGCCAAACATCAAGTGCGGTACAACAATAGCGTTCAGCATTTCAGCAAGTAACCGAGTGGGTCACGGAATGCAAAGCAGACCATTTAACGTAAAGACATTACAAGGGAAAACACCAATTGCACCCACCCAAAACGAAGTACTTGTAGAAATTTGATTTATTTAATTTACAAACAATAACGCTGAAGTGTTTTGCATAAAGTTATGTTTAGTAATATCACAATTATAAACTGTTGTTATGTGTTATTGTTTAAGGCTATCGAACAGATGGTATCTGGATTTTTGATTCATCTTCAAAAGTGGAACTCCAAGTATTGTCCAATCACACATTTTTCTGTATACAAAAGACTAACAACTGAAAAGGAATGGACAACAGGTAATGATTATCAAAATCATAATATTATCAAGCTACCTAATTGTTTGCATCTCAAATAAGGCAAATTATTTTTTATTTTAGTAAATGAAAACATTACACCAAATTTAATATATTCGATTGAATCGTTGAGTCCGTCGACCAACTATAATATCCTGGTAAAATGCTACAACTCTGCTGGTATGACATCAACAATGTACACGGCTTCGACTTTAAATAATAATTATAGAGGTTCGTTAATATGATAAATATATGAACAATAAATACCTAGTGCATCAATTCAACGTGTTTTCCATGAATAATGATTTCGGTTGAATAATAAAACAAAAAAGAAATTAATAATTTATATTTATTGTTTTATTTTTCAGGAAATTATGACACAGAACCACTATCGGTGAATGGCAAGATAATGCTGACTATTTACAATATAGCTGTAATGTGGCCACTAGCAGTGGCTTTATTATTTATCATAGTCATCAGTCTATCTTTGATAGTATGTTATAAATACAGTAAGTTCAAAATATTATGCAAACATTTTTTTTTAAATTAATATGTCAGTTAATTAAGTGTTGGACTTAATGTAATATTTTTATAGAACAGAATTTTAATGATATCGATGTAAATAGTAACTATTAATAGTGCACACACACACAGACACAGTCACATATGGTGTGTACTGATACCACATTTATATAAGTGTGTACATGTGTACTCGTGCACCTATGTATTACGTGTGTGTAATAGTGTAATGTTACGGTGTAAAGTATCCCAACGACGAAAGTTATTGGGAACATTTTTGTTCATGTCTTTTCAATTTTATTTTAATACGTATTTTAGAAAAATCTTTTATTTTCCAAAGAGTTCAACACTATTACAACAAAGATCGGATAATATTTGTTCTCAATAATTTTCATTATACGTAATGATACTTTAATCTCAAACGTTTAAAATAATCTGAAGTTATGGCAAAAAACACGTGTACCAAACAAAACCACTGTCAAATTTTTTTAAGATTCAACACATTAATATTTTTATACTTAATTGAAAAAAAAATATTCAGTAAAATATTATATTTTCTAGTGTACGTGACTCACATAACTTTTACTTCGACATATTCTTATGAAACACAAATAATATTGCTTAAAAATAACCTTATTTTAATTATAAATGTTTGATTTTTCAGGACATATGTATAAAAAGAATCAACGTCATTTGGAGGCAAATAATATGATTTTAAAAAATAATAGCTGTTCAAAATCAGAAATACATTCAGATGCATATGAAACGTGTACACCATTCAAATCAAAGAGTACCATACTGACCAACGACGATTCAAGTAAAACCTTTATGACATCACTTTTAGGCTTACTTGTATAAAGATTATGTAAACCGATAATATAAGTTCATGAAGAATATTTACAGAACACTATATTCATTTTATTTAAATAACAGTCACAACATGAAATTTTTAAGATGGTTTAGAGTTAATACTAATGTTATCATCCTCGGTATACGTAATTTTAGTTTTTAAATTGCAATACATAGTTTTTGATTATGAATACAAAAGAATATAAATTATTATTTATTATTAATTATTTAATTATTTTTTTAGACTACAACGAAATATCACCATATGCAACATTTCAAATTTCTCCTTCTAAAACTCCAAAAATAAATAAACAATACTTTTGCACTAACTGTGGTGAAAACTTGGAAATATGCAACTGTAATAGAATGGTAAAACTATACACCCAACAAGTTGTTTTATATACATTAAATTGTTGCCATTTTTTATAATGATTAATACAATGTTTATTAATTTTGTTCTCAGGCTGACTACACAAACTTTCTGAGACGTCCCATACCGAAACGTGTACCTTCTTATTCAGACAACAACAATGACGATTCTAAAAGTCAAAGTAGTTCTATTCATGAGTTTTGTAAGTTTATCAATATTGTTAAACATATAAATTTAAAAATTCTACATTTGCATAGGTCTCTGTCAACTACCTCTTATTTTTTCTCGTCTGCTGCGTTTGTATCATTTTCTATCCTATAGATACATCCGTTTCTTCTTCAGTAGTTCTCTCCTCTTTCCTTCTAAATTGCTGGACCTTCTTTTTTGGATCTTAACTAATAACTTAAACGTTTAATATCTTCCTTCCTTTATCGAAAGGCTTTCATACATTTTATTGTACTTCTTAAATTTTGCTTCTCTCACTGCACCATTTTCTTTGTTTAGTGTTTTGAATTTTTACCACTCCTCCCTCCTTTTAGCTCTGTGTTATTTTTTAAATTGAGATTTCTTTCTTTTACTGTTTTATATAATTTTAAATCAAAGATAACATTTCATACGAACAACGAAAGTACATACATTAAATATAATAAGGTTGCATTAATAAACGTATTATGAATATTAATTATGAAATATATTATTATAATATAATTCGACAGTCTTATTTTGAAATCAATGATTTAATTTTAAATTAATTTCTTTTAACTGAGTATTTATTTGTTTTTAAAATATAGATGATATTGAGAGAAATTCAAAAACATGTGAGCCAATGAAGAAACCTAAGCGGAGATTATTACCTTTACCAGAGTAAGCCTTGATTTTGAAAAATTAAGTATTTAAAAGTTCACAGTTTATCTATAATACAACTACAAATATAAAAACTATAGATAATATTATTGTAACAGGTTTTTGAGAACCAAGAAATAAAAATAATAATAATAATTATGATATTCAATTAGGTGCATCGACGATGCATCTATTTTTGTTTCCTACTTAATGTTGATATTTCAGTAGTTCTAGACGTGGATCAAATCAGAGTTCCAGAGAATGCCGAAGCACAAACTTACACGAGACCACATTCATGATGCCTATACAGCATCATGGAACATATTCCCGTCATGACACAGATGAAGAAGATAATGGAACTATGAGCTCCGGCCGTGGTTCCAGACCAGTTCCATATAGAGTATGCTATTAAGTAAAATTAATAAACATAATAATATAATTTTTGTTGAATTTTTTTTTTCAATTATATCATTATTACTATTAATTAATAATATAATATATATTAATTATTAATATTATGATTATTATTATTATTAAAATTATATAATTATTACCATTAATCATTATTATCATTATAATGTTTAACTAAATTATATTTAATCATCAAAAAAGAAATGGTTTATATCTATGTTAGATTCAAGTTTTAATTGATGTCTTATTAAAATAATTATCAGTGTTAACACAATAATATAATATTCCTTTTTATGTTTAAATTACTATGTTTAAAATTATTATCCTGCATAATCATTATATATCATAAACATCATTTTAAAACGTTCTCTAAGTGCAACAAATTTATATAACTGTCTACGCAGGTACCTACGTTATGAATTTGTATAGTTGTTTTTATTAATAATTGTTTAAAGATAATAATATTTCCTTTATTATAGTTTCTTCTGGGATTAACATAACAAATAATTGACGTATACGTAGTGATGTAATATATATATATATATATATATCATTTTGTGAAATTTTTAACAAAAAGAATTTACCAATAATTGTAATTATTAGATACTAATTAACTATAACGTAAAACGATTTTTTAAATTAGCTTCATAAAAAAAATTAACAATGAATTATAAATATTATTAGTAATCTTTAACATATAGTCTCTAATAATAATGTGAGTAAATAACAGGTCATTTTTAATACTATTTGTGTAACACAAACATTAACATGTATTTACGGATGGTGGGAGATAAATAATTAAAGAAATGAGAGACATGAATGGTATTTAATTTTATAAGCTAATCAAAGATCAAATTTTATTATACGGTAGGTGCCTAAAATATGAGTGTTATAATTTCTTATTTAACCTTACAAATTTAATGAGAAATTACTTAATACAACCATATAACATAACATGACAAAATTCGTGCAATCGGTAACGCTGACGATTCCACACAATTTTAACATAAAAAAAGGACGCTATAAAAGTGAAAAGCATCGAAGTAAGTGTGACTATAAAATAAAAAATAAAGTAAATTACACCGTATGATATTTTATATTATAATAATAAAACTGTTCAACTATGTATTATGCTATTGAAAATATTTGTGACATATTCACTGTTATGTTTTCAAACTAAACCACAGCCCAGTTACCAAAAAGTGCAACTATGCAGTTTCGAATCCACCAAGTTTATGAAATGGAATATCGTCAATAGTTAGGTCAGGGCGGCCCTTGGAGCTTTTTTTTTTGGCCCCTTCAACTAAATAAATAGATAAATTGGCTACTGAAAAACAATGCCAATTATCACATTAATAGTTTATTTTTTTGTAATGTATTATTGTAATTTTTTAATGATAATTAATAATTTGTGTATTATATAAAATAAAATATAAAAAAGTAATAATATAATTTTTTTCATCTGGCGGCCCCTGGTGTTTTTATGAAAGTGTAAATTGGCCCTCCAACTACAAAAGGTTGGACCACCCTGAGTTAGGTAATAGATATATGGACGACAGATTTATTGAATATTTGTGTAGTGATGAAATTATATTTGAATTTTGCACAACAGTGTGTGTGAGAAAATGTATGCCAATATTTGAGTTAATTTTAAAATAAGGCATATATGCATAGTTTATACTTATTTTTTCCAATACTATATTCATAAGATATTTTATTTGTGTAAATAAATACAAAATATAATATAAACATAAAAATAAATACATAACACTAAAAACATGGTAATCTTGACCTCTTACTAATAATCATGTAAAAATGACAAAACATTAATTGTCAGATATTGAATTAACTAAAATATATTAATAAACTAAATTTTTCCCTAAGATTTGTTTGTTGTAAAATATGGCTATACATAAAGCATACATAGTTTATAAGTACAATTGATTCCAGAATGTAATTTCACAATTTAACTTTAGTTTCTTTTTGCCAGACATCTATAGTTACGTCAGGTGTTGCATTCTTAAGACAATAACTTATTATATAGTAATGAATAAACATCAAAGATGTATATTAAATATAGCTGCATGATATACAATACATGATAACAGTATAAATTCAAAAGCCATAAAAATATGCTTTGGTTATTAAGGATACTAAATCTTTCAACAGTTATAATTTTCAATAATCCATGTTAATAAATATTTCCTTGGCAATAATAAAATATTTAAAAACTAATATTTACTATTTTTGCTCTGTTATCATATTATATTTATTAATAATACTTAGTATGATAATCTTAAAATCTTAAATTAACAGTAATGTAAATGTAGAACTACATTGTCTTGTTATTATTAGGAAAACTATATTCTTTAATCTAATGTCGTTTACTGCTTCAAAAAAAGTGCTTAGCACCCTACTGTACATGATTATATACTATTCACCTCACCATAGTGAAGTATAGGTATTAAAATAATCCAAATTAACTATGTAAATTATAATTTTGAAGTGATTATTTCTTTGGGCACTAACAAAAAATGGGTGGGTGTCGTAAACTGTAAGATTAAAAAACAATATACATGAGTAAGCTAAGGGTCACCCTAATGTAGAAACGTGAGTGTAATAGTTCAACAGTTTATGGATGTACTTTTCTAACTCAGTAAGTTACAGTTGTAGTAGTATAATAGGTAATATCCAAATTTCTACGACTGCATCTACAGATACACTGTACGTCCTATTATACCAGCGTGTGTGACTTATATGAATACAATGTATTTTTAATTTATCAGGAGCTCAAATTTTTGTTATAAGTATATAATACAATAAAATATATTGAGCTATAATTCAATAAATTACACAATTTACGATAGACTTAAATATAATATTAGATTGCGTATTAAATCAGATTAAATGTTGTGTGAGGTACAGACGTACAGTATTATCAATTATTATCAAACACGAATTCGTTAACATTTTTTTGCACACCACATATCGTTCCAATGCAAATTTCTAGTCTGAAAAGTCTTCACTATAGGTACTCTATCGTCGTTGGCAACTACCAAGAAAACTATTTAATTTGGGACATTTGGTAACAATTGACGATCAATATTCGTAAAGTGAAGTACCTGTATTTTTTGTTCAGCAGTTTATTATTCATCAAAAATGTTCTATGTCTACTTAAATAACGATGAAATAATTTTATCAATTTTTAACTCTGGTATTAGTTTATACTTTATATTATGGAAATTATTAATTAATTAAAAATAAATAAATATAATAGAAAAAGTTAAAGACTAAACCATTTCTCTTCATAACAAATAAAATGTATACAAGAATTAGATGTCCTCTGCTTTGAATTATTGACATATCTATTGTAATACTAATGCTAATACTAATACCGATACTTATACAAATAGTATACTAAAGATGTAAAGTTTGTGTGTATTAAGTCATTTCTGGAACTGCTTAACTGATTTTGAATATTCCTTCATCAGTATAAGGGTACATTATTTGACAGACATAATATGCTACTTTTTGTCGCAAAAATACAACTTGAAAGGGAATAAATAATGTTAAAATTGGAATAAATGTATGGTGCCATCTGTTGGATTAGGAAAACGACGAACTTGGTTTAACTTTAATACTTTAGAGTTTAAAGCTAAATCAATATACATTGACGCGGAATCCACAGTCTTCTGCAGATAGATTGCCCACTTGATAATATACTTCAAGCGAGTCTCGCTGGAAACACCGGTGGAGTACATTAAATTATAATATGATTTACACTTATAAATACTTTGCTTCCACAAAAAGTTTCACCCAAATAGAGTTGAACAGTTACAATGTTTTTTCCGGGCAAAGCCGTCGGAGACAGGTAGTGATTGAATATGGTCATACTCAGTATTCGTTTAAAATAATTTTTTTTTGTAAATATAGAGTATACAACAAAAGTGCATTTCCCTGGCCCCTCACTCCCGAATTTTGTATTAAGACGAAGGTCTAACGTTTGTGCTGGATTGTTCTCGAGCATCGTTTGTGCTGTGACCATAACTAATTACAAGGGATCATTATAAGTGGAGGTATTTATAGAGCGATAACGCAAACGTCAACTATACAATTTCGGGACTCAAATAATCTTGTTTAATGATTTTAAAATCGCAAGACAAAACTCTCGTAATTGGTTTTGCCATCCCACTCGAAAATATTTATCAGTATACACAACAATTTTTTT
>PVMI01023065.1:0-16792 GCA_008528875.1 Aulacorthum solani
GTTGTAATTGTTTGTACACCTGTCAATACAATAGTGTCATATAATATTATAATAATGTACGACATTTTAAACAATAATTATTACAACAGGTGTCAAGATAAAATCGTGTAAAATAATGTTTGTATAAATTAGGTTGGATAACTATTTTTCATTTTGACTAGATTAATTTTAATATATTATTAGAATATTGTTGACGTAATATGAACTTGTTTTTACTTTTTTCTTTCTTTAACATGTGTTTATGTGTTGAAAGTATAAATAGTTACGAGTATGTGAGGAGAGAATTTTTTTATATACATTACGCTAATTAAATCGAATTGGACAGGTTGAAAACCAAAATTTAAAAAAAAAACTAGTTTATAGAATGTAAATATTATGTGTATGTATTAGGTATGTGATTATACACAAACATATATTTCAGAGGTATACTTACACGCAGTATACTGTATAACTTATAATCGACAAGAAATTATAAAAATCAGTTGTGTATAGTAATTCAATATAGGTATTGAATATATTAAATAGGTACTATCAGGTTCGGGATACAGTTACAATACTTTGTTGTGGCGAAATATTTTGGTATCTAAATCGAATAACCCTAAGTTTTTTCAAATTTAATCATATTTTAGATTCCCAGCCGAGCGATGAATGTATTGGTTTTACAACGAAGTGCAGTGTTTTGAGTGTGCGTGTATACATTTTATAATAGAAATACAACTTCCACATTTATAAGATTATTTCTACTATTCGACTTTGATCGAAGTTTCTGGTTTCAAATAGGATCTAGTTGATACTTTTAGGGGGTCAAAATTATTTTAATATTGACTAAACAATGTTTCAAAAATTATGTTTTAAGTACTATGAATAAAAAATATCTGTATTTTGACATTATTGATTACGGTTTACAGCAAAATCCTTATACTCTAAGTACCTATGTATTTTCTTGTCAACTTTACTTGTAACCTCTTGTGGAAATCTGGGACGGATTTGACGGCCTCTACGGATCTGTTTTTGAGAATTTAGAGAGCTCGAGGTGGTTGATTTTTAACGAATAAATATTGCGTATTTGTTTTTTGTTATTATTTTTCCGAAATATAACATTATAAATAAGTGTTCGAATTTGCGCATATCTAATTTATTAGTAATATAGTAGACTACTTATAAGTAATAACAAAACTACATTAAAAGGGTGCAACACCCGCATGTGTTGTCTTCGTCCTACAAGCGCGAAACATAGCAAATTTACGCTCAGCAGTTCAAGTTGTATTCCCTTACCTTAAAAATTAGTGATTCGACCTAATTATATGAAACTTTATGGCAAGAACATTATCTGTGTTTTGTTGTAAGTTTTTTTTTTGATAATTCAGTTTTTAAGTGAGTTATGAACATTTTTAATTTACATTTATTATAGACATAACTCACATAAAAACCGAATTATCAAAAAAAAAATTTCAACAAAACACAGATAATGTTCTTACCATCAAGTTTTATAATAGGTCAAATCATTCTAATTTTTAAGGTAACGGAGTAAAACTTGAACAGCTGAGCGTTAATTTGCTATGTTTCGAGTTTGTAAGACGGAGACAACATATGCGGGTGTTGCTCCCTCTTAACTATGTTACATATTATAATAGGTATATAAATAATACAATTCGAGAAAAATGTTGTTGTCGTCTTGATACGGCCATCATCTGATCAAATATGTATATATATATAATATGTTTTTCTTGAAAGTTTATACAAATTTATTTAATCCTATATATTATTACGACGAGGTATTAGTACAGCAGACGTGGCAATTATCTAAAAAGGCGTAACCTTTTTATTCTTTTTTGATTTAGTTTTAAGCATATTCGTTATTTTACACTGATTTATGATAATCATTCGTTATTTCACGTAAAAATATCTCTGCGCGTGCATCTCCTCCGGAATAAATTCAACAGACATTAATTCAAACGTCGCTGTAAATCAACGAGAAAAATAAATTAATATTGCTATGCATGCGTACTGCGAACTTTATGAATAAAACGCGTTTATTCTCTCTCATACACTGTGTTTTCGATATTTCTGCAGTGCGCAAAACAACATTTCGAGTTGGCTCCCCGAAACCGTCCATAAGTGATATTTTAATATGCAACTCGACGTATTTACGAGATTATAGCCCATTAAAAACCAAAAAATAACACCCGCGCACGGAAACGGGACTGTATCGACGAAACTTTAGCTCTTGAAACGGTTTCGACTGAGATAAATTCAGTATTTACAAATTACCTCACCCTGTATACGTTTATAATGTTATGGTGTAATATTTGAACGTATACGTGACACTAGTGCACTGCAGTGAACAGTAATGCACAATATGCATATTATGTATAGTACGCGCATTATCAATTTATTATTATTGTCAATTATTTCATACGAAAAAAAAACTCGGCACTGACGGCACTAAACAATATATTATTTAGTGGCATTAATCAAAATTTCAATTTGGCGAAGGATGATTTTTTTAAATTTGCTATTATAATAGCTATTAATATAATATAGCTATTTACTTATAGCTGAATGCATAATATTATGAAGTAATGAAATTTACAATATTTAGTGCGTGTGACATGCCGACGTGGTGTACATATATATGGTGTATAAATATAATGTTTACTATAAATACTTACACT
This sequence comes from Aulacorthum solani, assembly GCA_008528875.1. Taxonomy (NCBI): domain Eukaryota; kingdom Metazoa; phylum Arthropoda; class Insecta; order Hemiptera; family Aphididae; genus Aulacorthum; species Aulacorthum solani. The sequence goes on from PVMI01023065.1 coordinate 2,676, forward strand.
AAACAAATGTTGTACAACTTTTGTATTATATTTAAAGTTCAAACATATTATTAATAACTATACACTTAACGCTTTTCATGATAATTATTATACTACCAGTAATATTTGAAACTATTTTATGATTTCAAAATTCGATTCCAATAATTAACGGAAGCTTATTTATAATTTTCAGATGACTGGGGTAGTCAAGCAGCACTCCATTTGCCCACTTTTGTAACTAAACCATCGCACTTGCATGTTTAAATATTATTAAACTTTCATAACCAATTATGTTATCGAGTGTAGAGTGCGACCAAATACCTAGCCCAAATTTATTGCTAACGATACTGTTGTACGTTTTTATATGCACTTGTAATGTGTAGGTTGTAACAAGTTTTTTGTAAAAATTCTCTTATAGTCCCACTTTTAAATCCATTTGCACCCACCCATAATCATTAGTTATTTTATATAAATTAATTAAAAAATTGTTTAAAATAGTTTGTACGAAGTAAACAAAGGGTAATTTATTTTAATTCTTATATTTTATAAACTTTTTGTATTATTATTATGTTTTATTATTCGTGGACCAAGGTACAGCATCAACTACTAGGTTATTAGCTTACCATTATTATTATGTTTACTACAGTTACATAAATATTTATATTATTTACGTTATAGTTGATGCGTTTTATCAAAGTTATTACTTTGAAGCTTCGGCAGTTTAAGAGCAACTATTAAAATTATTGATAATTCTACGGCAGGAATGAACTCATTAAACTAGATAGGCCGTCATGTTATCTAGTTTTCACTGGTGATTTCTGATTACTTACAAAATGGAGAATACGGTGATTCGCTGTCAAATATAATATTTAAGCGCGAGAGTAACTCAGGCCATGCAGCACTGATGATTCAATTTATTATACGTATTTTACTCGCACTCTCGCTGTTTAATAAAATCTTTAATCGGGAATATTAGAATATATAAAAATTACGTGACTGGGGCTGAGACTTCAGCTTTGACGGGTTGTGACTTGGTCGTTGCGTCTCATGTACACTGTATTAATAGGTTAACGTTGAAAAATTATAATATTGTTTTCTGCGGTGGGCGTGAGACCGAATGAAAGAGAGACTGACGGGTGTGTATCGCGTGAAAAGACTGTTACGATGTATAGCCACCGCCTTTGGACGACATCCAAAAGCCGAATAGAGTTATGTGGTACAATATATTGTGTATTAAAATTATTGTTATTATGATCCGTTATAATATACGTTCAGATATTTTTTACCGGCAGACACAAATTGTAATGTTTATTATTATATGTGGAGAGGCCCGGATTATATACAGTATACACCAATTATTAAATGCACAGTGCACTTTTGCTCCGTTCGTCTGAATATAACTTATACAAATCATAATCCTTATACATAATAAATTGTTTGTTCAATCCAACATTTTCTGAAAATATTTTTTTTTATCACGTGGGTTTTAAAGTAAATTTTATATTCATAAGTATATTAAAAAAATTATGAGTTGACTGGAATTATTTAAAACATGTGAATCGTCATACAACTTATATTTTACGATTTAATGCAAAATATATTTCAAATCAGAACTCATATATTGTATTTGAACGTTCAACACAATAAGAAAATCAAAAGAAGGTTTCAAATAATGCCATGATAATAAATAATTTATCATTGTTTTACAATGTATAATTTTAATACATAGGTAACTATACTGAATAATTAATAGTTGAGGTGAGTGAAATATATTTGTAGGCCACCACTAAAATCTATTTGGATTATTACCTTAAAACGTATGTTTAAAATATATAATCAAAAGTTGAACCCTATCAATTTATTATATTTATTTTCAATTTGTTTTAAATAGTTAAATCATTAACAAGTATGCATTTTCTTAACTATGATATTATTATAATTAATGTAACTTAGACGGTCGTTTTTGATATTTATTATTTTATTCATCCCTTGGACGGCTGTTATTTATAAGTTCTCTTCTGTATAAAATGTATAACAATGTGACAGGCCAAGCACTTTCATTTTAGATAAAATGACTTTACGTTGACTAGCCTAAATGTGATTAACTAATGTTAATTAAATAAGCTATAGGTAGCCTTATACACTCTAGTTGTCCATCTTCTTTAACGGTAACAAAACAATAAGATGATGTGTCACCATTGATAATATATGTTATTAGTCATTACTATTGACTATAGGTAATATAGGCTGGAGGAATTATAATATTATTGGTATCGTAGGAATTGTATTGTCATGTATCAATATACCATAGTGATCAAACTAAAACGAATCAAACTTCTAATAATGTCTCAATTATTGCTGCTGAAATTGTGAAATGATGAGATTTTACTAGCATATAATATATTAGTATCTGGTATAATGTTAATATGTTATACTCGTATATTATAATATTGTCAATAATCATACAACTTTAAGAGGAAGGATGCAGAAGCAATCTGGGGACTCGGGTTAAGACAAATTGAGCGATCTTCAACTTGGTACCTACCATAGTTGTTTCTCTAATCATAAAAATCCCCACATATCTAAACACTCTTAAAATAGTTTATACAAAATATCACAATAGGTAAACAATACCGTTGGCCGTTAATCGTAAATATTCTATAAAATAAATTACGATCTTAATTTTCATATAATCGTTTAACTATTATTACAAGCTATGCGGCAAATATGGAGTACAGGAATCATTCTTAAAAAACGCATGCTCCATTGCTCCCCGTCGTTTTTTATAGCATTATACCCAAAATCCACTCAAAATTATAAACATCAATTAAAAAAATATATATATTGTAGTATTATTACGTTATTATTGGGATTTGAGTGACAGTATAGTATAAAATAATGCTATAATATACATATAATGAGGAATGAATAATTATAGAGTTTTCTTAAACTCTCTCTTTCTCTAATCTTTATACTAAAAAGTTTGGAATATTAAAACTATTTCACCTTGTGATTAATGAATAATGAAATTATTTTACCAAAACAACATTATTTATTTTGGCGAATGTAAAGAAAATTCTAAACAAAGATCACACGATTATAGGTATGGTAGAATATAAATTAATTGTACCTTTATTACTGTACCTATAAGTTGGTAACCAATGCATCCAGGTTGTGTACATAACATTTCTTTTGAACGTCATTTGGATAAAAATCGTTTTTAAGAACAACACACAATTATCCCAACCCAAGGGTATAAAAATTTCGCCGTCAGCCACCTGTAATATTTCTTTTTACGATTGCGCTTTGCAGATTATTCCGGTTTCACACAGTGCATACTGCAACGAACGCCGTTTTAAACAATGACATCATTGTTCACCTACGCGCAAGCATAATAATATTAATATTTAATCGCATTCAATCGCGCGGGTGTGAACCTGCAACTTTCAAGTGCAAAAAGGTACGAAACATTGTAAAATGAATTATGTTTAGTATACTGTAAAGACTTGAAGGCTATTTTTAGATAGTAGCAAAATACAATTACTTTAAGTTTTTTGTGCCGTCTAAACCTACCTATAATTTTATAACACTGTTAAAAATAACTATCAATAAAAAAAAAAAACAAATGTCTTGTTAAGGGGGTCTACACTACTCCTTGAAGGTTCATGCAAAATATATATTTCTGAACCATGTGGTTTCATAAAGTATACAGTATATGGTATATCGTTATTTCATCTCACGATACCAGAGTAACCAAACTATGTCACGTAGCTGAAACTTTTAGCCGTGTTGTTACATTATTAATTTATGTGCTGAAAAGTGATAACTAAAAAAAATTAATAAAATTATAGAATCGGGTACAATATATTCATTGGTATAAAGTATAAACATAAAAAACCACAAGGCACTACGGCACACTGTCATAAACACGACGAGGTGTAGTGTGAAACCCTCTTAAGATCATGTACATGACCTAAGGTTTAACATCTATAGTATACGTATATTCATACACCTTATACTAGTTAAAGGTCTATGGGTAAATCTTAAACTGTGCTGATAATATATAATAGTAGATAATAATGTCTTCTAACGTAGTGGTTCTCACTAACTACACTAATGATTAGTTACTACACACACACTGAAACAGCACTTCACTTGGATATTCCATACTTCCTAAATTCAACCCCTTAAAAACTATCCACTTATAACAGCCTCAGATAAACGCTCACAATAAATATAATGTATTTATATCATATTTGTGTTTAATTAATCCTTTAATGTATTGTCTAAGTGATATTTTTCAAAAACATTTCTTGGGACACTAAAATTTCTAGCGTCCATTCTGCAACGTCGTGCAGACCGGTGTTTTCCGCGACCAAATGAATACGAACGGTAAAATAGTAAAATAGCGCGAACCCTATGCAAATAACATTTCACCTTGTATAATTTTAGAATAGTCTTTCACTGGAGCATATTAGTATGATTTTTTTGAAATGTACACCCTTTTTTTATTTAAGGTGTAAAAATATAAAATGTCTTTTTAGGTATAAAATATTAGTATATATCTCTTTGGAGATAAACAAAAATATGAATAAAAAAGTGGAGAAATGGCCATCCGCCTCCCTTTGGCATCAGCTTAAGAATGCGAGCAATACGCATCAAAAAGTCGGTGCACTATTATCATTGCTGCAGTTTGTCGATCGCCGAACAAAATACATAAATATTTCCGAAGGTCGCACTCCAACGATCACACCTACAACGGAGCGCACGTCATCGAAATACTCGTCGTTTTTACACCAGAGATTTACGTGTACCAAAGTGGATTTTTGAATTAATTAATTCAAATCCACCTTGACGTGTACGACTAAATATTGCAAGATAATATTACACTGTGTTTAGACGCTTGCGTATGATTATGATATTATATTTATGATCAGCAGAAAATCAATTCCTCGCGATAATAAAGGCGTCATAGGACAATCGTTTATTATTATTTTATCTGTTTCCATACGAGTATATTATGCGTCAACGTAGAATTTATTGTGGCATCGTGTTATGTGAAAAATTCAATGAAACGCACGCGATAGCCGAGAATGACAATATTGAGACAACGACGGTGATTGAGTTATTGTTTCCGTGTTCCGTCTACATAACATATTATTCTCTAAATTCTACATACACGACAATACAGTTAATAAATACCATTGAATGCAACACTTTATTATACAATGGAAAGTTGAAATTTTTCAAATCGTTTCGTTTCGATGGATTTATGCACTAACGGAATTTTATGCATTTCCAAAAATTGTATAACGCAAAACTTTTTCACCGTTCTCTGTTCATGTTTTATCTTATATCAAGGTATAATGTGCACTTTATTTTGTCTATACATTAATTTATTGAATGTCAATTATATAAATCTATGAAGGATAGAAATAAAATTAATTTTTGATATGCATTTTTTTTATTCCGAATGGCATGGCATTAGTTTTATCAATATAAAAACGATAATAATCATCGACTTTCGTCCCTTTATGCTTTTTAGTTTTTAACCATAATATGTACATATAACTGCACCTGCATGTCAGTCATTATTATTTATTATTAGGTACCTTTTTCTTGCGTTAAAAATCTTAAATTCTATGCTTAAATTTAACAATAAAGCTGTTGGATGGAAAAATAATGTAGGCGTTTAAAATAGCATACAAATGACATGCTATATTAAAGATTACATTTTTTTCTTACCAGTGTTATTGCCCCTATAGGTATATTCTTATATTTATATAAATTAAAAAAATTGTAATGGGACTAAGCGCTATAGACATTCACTTGCGTGTGTGTTTTAATGAAGTATCATGTGGTTAGGTTAGTGTAGGTTTATAAAGTGTACTTCAAGTATGCACATTTCAGGATTCAGAGATAACTACGCGGCAATACGTACTGCCAGAATCTGACTCTGCTAACCAAGCATGACCTAATCGCAATGTGCCAAGTCTTGTTGTCACTATTATTTGTGTGAAATTTATGTCCAGAAAGGTGCCAAATATTTTAAATATTATCAAGTTGTTAATATTATGCTAAGACTCGAGAATATAAGTCATACGAAGTTGATGGTGAGAGTACAGCAATATAATTTAGACACGACGAAAATTTAACTTTAATTCAACAATCAATAATTTAGTTAAGTACATTATCAGTTGTCATATATATACGAAAGATTATGTGCAAACCATCATAGTAATATTATATATACCATTAATACGTTTTTAATGGTCATCTCTCGACAGATCATAATAGGATAATATTTTAATATCCCAATATCGTGTACAAAAACGTTTATAGACAGATAAAAGTGTGTCCAAATGAAATCGGACTTCATCAAAGAACTTCAAGAAATGTTTTATATTATCACACGATTTTCTAACTAGTTTTAATAGAAATAATCGTCTCAAAAAGACTGCAATGAAGATTTAATTATGAAGTATGTATGTAGTATGATATGAACATAATATTACGAATGCTGATTATAACGATTGAATAAAGTTAAAAAATGAGACGGATAGGCATCCGTGAGATCTGGGAGATGTTGCATTCAGCCCCTCTGGTTTTTTTTTAAATCGAAAATTACTACAAGAGACATGATGTGTGTATCTCTAGTCGGCCTAGTCCCTACAAATGGAACTTTTTTTTTAATATAGGAATCACCTATATTTCGATGACATATTATTATTGCAGCACGCCTCCTGATCAGTACCTATATTATTTATAGACATAAATTTTGCAATAACAGATGACTTAAATTCTTCAATCGTTGCACATCGTTTGTGATTGTGCGTCATACCTACACACTATTTTGTATCGAGAGCTTCCAAGCTTCTCAGACATACTGCAGTATATAAGATGATTAAAAAAAATACTCATTACAATATTGTAACTCATAATTATTGAATTATATATTTATTAAAATTATGATTTTTATAATTATTCAGTATACCTTAAAACTATATTTTCAAATACCAACTTGAGTGCAGCTTACTTTCACAGTGAGTAAGTCACTGTAATGTAGGTATGTGTAAAATTTGAATTCAGTGATAAATCTGTGCACTATAAAACAATTCTGAGCGAAGGCATCAGCCTCTATTATTATATCTGATGATAATATATTTATATTGCTTTTATATAGGTAGAAATGTATTTTACTATTAGTTATATAAAATTAATTTTTGTCGAAAACATTGTATTTTTGGTTTTATTAATATTTAATTATTATAAGAGTGTGTTTATGTATGTATGTATTATTATTATGTATATTATAGTTATTAACTTTTAGTAAATATACCTACTCATCGTTAAACGATGTGAATAAGTTGGTGGTATAAATAGATAATAGTATAAAATGAATCCATTTATTTTTTGGGGGGGAGGCTTAACAGACCTTTCAGACCTTTTACACATTTCTACCAAGTCTTTCCAACTTTCGTGATTATTTCTATCATTATCCTAATGTCCAGTTTGTGTGTGTGTGTGTGTTTGTGTGTATGTGTGTGTTTGTGTGTGATAATGCGTACGGCACTCACGAGTTTGTAGGAACGGTTGAGGATAGGATAACGCAAAATACAGTATTGGTATATAATCTGTCAGGCACGTTTAATCACGCGCCAAAACTATCTATAGTTTAGGTACATACTAGTGAACAGCAATGAATAAATATATGTGTATTATATATCATCATAATGTATAATATTATGCTCGACACTTCGCATATACAAGACAATGTTATTATAACGATAATTTATTGTTTAGGCCTATAATAGTGGTGGCGGATGAGATCATACGATCGGAGACGAGGAGAATACCAAATAATGGATATTTGCAGGACGCTGCGGTACAATATTATACTTATGATCGTCATAATATCATACGTAGATTATGTATTTAAAAAAGCATGGGTATTATTATGTAGAACATGCATGACGAGAGTGGTTGTAGACTGCAAGGTACCTACATATACCTAAGTATAATATTAAAACCTCTTTAGAATATTAAATTATTGAAACCCTGTTCCTTTTACCCTACAGTTTTAGAACATATTTTCGTCAGTTGTAAACTGAGAATTTTTTAGCGACGATGCTCATTTGTTTTTATCTCCACACCTCCTTATAAAAATTAACTATATGTAATTCATAGTTTCACGGTTGGAAAATAATCGGAAAAAATACCTGTATGGGATGAGAAAGGGGTGTATCTATTATGGGATATGTCTATGATCTATATCTCTAATTTTGAAGGCTAAATAATTATAGGTACTCTTCCTTTTATTATGGACCACCCGCATTGGCTCTAAAATATTTTTTTCCTTTAACTCTTTAAATGAACTTAAATCCGGCCCTGAGAAAACCTTTATCAACGATGTCGGGGCTCTGTTGGGTATCAATATCAAAAATCAGAAATAATAATATCATGGGTATGCGGATGAATGATGATTGTTTCAATCATCGTCACTTAAACGTCATGCTACCCACATTTTTAACGCGCCGAAGATGCAACCGGATGGCACGGAAGAACGGTCACATAGCCCGAAGACTTGCGTGCAGACATCCTTCAACTCGAGATTTAATTATGCTATAGTATAGATATATGATAGAGTCATAGAGTTGATATAATAGTCCGGCAGGTATGCCACGCGTGCCACCCGCCCACTTATCGTAGGCAAAGCGATTTTATTTTTTATTTATTATTCAATCAAAGCTCGAGGCTTGTAATAATAAATTATTACTATTCCCCATCTGCGTAAACAGTGAGTAAGCAATACGTTTTAGTGTTGAATTAATAACAACAAAAAAAATTATAAAACAAAACCACAGAGTTTATAATGTTATAATTATGTACGTATAATATTATGTATTTTATCATAACGTATTAATATTATATTATTATAGACACGTGTACATTGCAACAGTCGAAAGCTTAAATATAAAATAAAAGAAAATAAAAACCACACGGCAGTCTGCAAACGTAATAACATTTTAATACTGTACCGTGTGAGTGTTGTGGGGCTTGCGCAATATTATTGCAGTAATAACAGGTACAATAATAGACGATTTACCTACCCGCTGGGTCTTTACACTCATATAATACCATATTATCATGCATAGATATTGTTAATTCCTATATTACGGGCTACGGTGTAACGTATAGGTATACAACATAATAGGTACAAATAATATATATATATAGGTCCGGGAAGTCCTTATATCTACACAGGTATTATCACAATATGATACTTTTATTGTACACGTATATCGGCAGATAGGTGAGAAACAACGTGTGCGTGAAAAATTCAATCGCACTGTATGAACTATGTCCAATACGTCTTATCATATAATGTTTATCGGTGAATTTTCGGCACTTATTTTTTAACCCGACCACCCCCGCAACTGATTGTGGTCCATAAGACCACATTAGTATACTCATATATAAATATGACCAAGACCAACCGTTGCTTGGTCAAGTATAGGGGAGATACACGGGCAAGATGTATGACTGTATGCAAGGCTGTCAGCAAAAATACTAACCGGGGGGGGGAAGCAAATTCAAAAATCTCTGATAACACAGCACATACATATTTTTTGTTTTTACAAGCGACAAAACAATTAACAATAATTAAATCAGGTGCCTATGACTGTACGAGTATAGGTTTATCTCTTATATATTTTTGTGATTCATTTTAAAATACCATTCATGTAAGTCATTTTAATCCCATAAATGTTGTAGGTAACTTAATATTATGTTGTAATGTTTTGTTTGCCAAATAATATTAAACTTATAAATATGTTATTTATTATTTATATTATGTAAAATAGAGTTTTATCTCTGTAAATAATGAGTATTATGTTATATTATTATAATATAATGAGTTTTTCTGGTAGGTAAGCAAAATTTAGAACACAATGTGTCACAACAATTTCATATTATATTTCCATCGATACATCGATTTATTTTATGTTTACACTTATTCGATTCGTTTAAGTAAAGAAATACAACATATTTTACACTGTTTCCTGTTTTGTGTTTACATAGTAAACATAATTACTAAAGTGCACTTTACAACTTATTATATAACAAAGATTTATAACTTCAGAATTTATCCATGCCAAGGAATTCAATAAACAGAATAATATTGTCAATGGAGAAAAATTAAACTAAGTTTTTTTTGGAAAGCTTTCGATTTAAGCAAGCTTAATTTTATAACTGGCATACGTCTCAAATTCCTCTGTACTGTAAAATGTTACGTTTTTTTCTAAGAAAATTCATCATTAATCATTTTAACGTCATATTGTGATAATAATGTGATACAGATATTTAATATTTATAGAATAATACAAAATAAGTAATCATAATTTTATTTTAATATTTGGTCTACAACACTATACATTTTTTCTGGCAGTAAAAATAATACATTTATAGCACCTATGACGATTGTTTAATGTTGCCACTTTAAACAACCATCGGCATTCGGCTGCAGTAACCACGCGTTCGCTATAATACTTTTTCTCTCTTTCTAATGCTAAAAAGCTTTTACTGTAGCCTTGAAATATATTATGAATATTACGTGGTAAACATTAAACACAACCAGACGTTTAGCACACTTGAAACGTTTTGATAAAATAAAATTCCAATGTGGCAATAATCAAAACAACGAAAAAATTCGTTTGCATACCAATTCCGATAAATAATTAATAATGCATTTTAATGTCAAAATAAATTGTTGAAACTTCCCTGGTAAACACGTGATACTTCAATGCCTGGTTTTTAGCTATAATTTATAAAATAAAGTATCGAGTGTGCAGTTATGCTGCAGTTTAATCGACACTCACACGTCTAAAAATTGCATTCTGCATTTCCGATGTTACGGGTCACGGTTGGTTATTGCACGCAGTTATCTGCGCTACAGAACATTATTCTTGGTACCATTTATTTATTCCGTCTATTAATCATTATATTATTACCGATCATGCAAACAAAACCCCAACCACGTCAAACTCAAAAGCGGATCCGTCCAAAAATATAGATAACACATTAAAATATTTTACTCATACAGATACTACCATCATATTATTATGATCAGATGGTTTTCCGAAATACTAACATCTATTCAGCTATGCAGTCACTATAATTTGCACATGCCTAAACATATACTTGGTTTCAATTATAGTAGAAACGGGAACACTATAATATTAAAAGAATTGGAAATACGTAACGCGCTGGCTATTTTGTTATTTAGGCGGATTCTATAATTTAGTCTCGCCAGAAATTGTTTGATAATTAATGCTAAATGTTTTCATTTGGAATTCTCGCTGTTTAATATATCTATCATTTTTAAGGTTTCGTAATACGGAAACAAAATATGTTGTTACGCGAAATCGACAATGTCATATATAATTATAGACAAGTAGACAACTATTCTGCACTATAACAACCATACACATACCGCATTATCATATATGCGCCGTTTGTATGCACTCAATTAACACGTTCAATAATTTATGTTCACAATATCGATATATATATATGCCATTTTGTAATTCTAAGAACAAAACTATGATCGAACTTTTTTATTATCGATTACCACGTTTAGCTTGAGGTTAGATTTTAAATTCAACTAGGCGTTTTTTCGACTATTTAAAGTCCCCCAAGGTTGTAAATTACATAATTTTACAACAGCTTTTCATCCTATATAAAAAATACTTCTATAAATTTACCGCATTCTATATTAATACTTAATAATAGTGTATATAGGTATTATATTCTTCCAATCAATATTTATAAAAATGTGTTATAATTTTTCTCACTGTATAATCATCTACATAATATAGGTATAAATAATGGTGGATATTTTTAAAATTATTAATAAACAATAATCAGCACTTACCCAATAGCTGTTTCACTTGAGGATAAAAAAAATATTATTAATGGCTTTTAAATGTGTTTGAGATGAAAATTGGAACAGGTAAACAAAGTTACAATATTTGTAATTTTTTTTTGGAATTTAATATGTCGATTGAAAATTGGCAGTGAAAGGATTTTTTCTTTTGGTTTTATTTTTAACACTGAAGTTATATTTAAATCGATAGAATACAGTTCTGATGACATTATTTTGGACCACTTAAAGGCACTAAATTAAGCGTACGTATAGCCATATAGGCAGCCCGAACAAATGTTATGAATCATGATGAAATATGAAAACTTACGAGTCGAATAAATTAATCACTATTTTTTTTTATATACACATAAGCTTGTAAACAACGTTCTTAGTCTTCTCTTAACGAAATTAAAAGTTATACTAATTTGAAATATCCCATTTCTCATAAGACACCACGTACATAATATTATAATGATAAATATCTGGTATAACGCGTATTATTGGGTAATTAACATTAGTATATACCAATAAAAATAACTAGGTATGGTCATAAATTCAAAATGAAACAAATATCAAAAATAAAAAAGAAGTAGATATTTATGTAATCAACATTTATTCTTAATTGTAAACATTTTTTATAATATCCATTTTAAGCTATTAATAATTATAACATCATCACTCACGCTTGATATAATTATTACAAAATAAATAATTATGAAATCTTACCTACATAGTATTAACTATAAATAACATTATAGATATTTTATGATATAGTATCTATATCTATTAGGAGTATTATTCGGGTCTTTGAGTAATTTTAGAGTATAAAATATGAAGAAGACAAAACGAAACGAAACATCACAAATAACGACAAACGAGGCAATTAATCATTTCCGACGTCATAGACATAATATTTTTTGGTCAGAACGCGTACAACATGTTGCACAAAAAGCGTGGTGTGGACATATCTATGGATCTACGCGTTATTGCAGTTACATCATGGAGGCGATATTAATTTGTAGACGAATGCGAAAAGTAATAACTGTGCGAAATCGTCGCAAAAACGGGTCAAACGTGTTACGATATTACATTATTAACATATATTATACCTTAGTCGGGGAGTTCGAAAACTGCAAGTGACTGTAGGCAAAATATTACATTATCTACATATTATATCGCGGTTGGTGGAGTTAAGGAGCTACAAGTGACTGTATAGGCAACAATACTGGAATCGTTGATGCAGCAGGATATAATAAATAATAATATTATACCCGTAGAGTTGTGCGTGGACGGCCGACGCGATGTTGTTGCCTCCAATGTATTTATAATATTATAATGATATATGGATACACACGAACACGTACCGCGCTTACTTTTGTAAAAGCTTCATAAAATTATCTAACCTCCAAACGAGCGAATGCGTAACACGAGTAGGTAAGTATGTACATATTATACACAATTAATTTTGATCGACAGCTATGACTGTCGTATTTAATTATGCAAATAGAAGACGTGAACTCGCTGCACTTGCATCTTAAAAATGCATATTTTTTAAATTTCTTATTAGAGCTTTCAGTATATACTATGATAACTCGAAAGTTATATAATTAACTTAACTAAACAAAAAAATTCATATATTGTATAATATTATTATGCCTACACGGCGCACTACAAATGGGATTATAGAGTAATGCCATGTAAAAGAGCTATATTAAATAAAATGCTTTTTGACGCGAGATGCGAGGAAATGCGAAAAGTTTTGACAGTAAAACGACTTGTGTAAGAGGACGATAGTAGTGTAAATATATTATTATGAAAAAAATAAAGAGCCTAAACTTGAATAAGAATATGGAATATTGCAATCTTATATTGAACAAAGCGCCTTACTGTTCGAGGAGCGTTCAACTAAATTTGCACGAGTGCGACGCAAAACATGACCGCGTGTTATTACTATTATAGTCTGCAACAGTATTTTTTTTTCATTATTGTTAAATTTAGCAATAACTAGATGAATAGATGACATTATGATTGCAGCTGAACCTAAAAGCTACAACACTTAACTTGAAATAATAATTGCTGTGTTCCTTATATGAACCAAAGAACCCTTATTCATTTACTTTTATACATGATATCACAACTTGATAATAATAATTGACAATTTAGCCTTATATCTTCTTTCTTTTTTTTCTTAAATAATAAACAGGTTAACATTAAA
>PVMI01023076.1:0-12191 GCA_008528875.1 Aulacorthum solani
TATTATTAAAAAAAAATTCATAATTTTCATAATAATAATTTATAATCGTTCACATTAAAATATTATTAATAAAATAAATAATCCTCAAATATGTAGTTATGTTATATATTATGTAAACTAAAATGATGCGAAACAATTTGTAAATATTCTAATAGTCTAATATTAATCCATCAGTGTACCTATTTATATAGCATTCTGTAACACTGTCATTTTTTTATTTTTTTTTTTTTGAATTTCTTAGTTTATTTATTTGAGCTGATATGCCATTTAATTTTATATAAGTTTGGGTTTGAAATTCCCAAGTTTAGAAAATAAAACTGGCGGAGTTTACAAATACCAATTACAGGTAAGAAAAGAACACTGGCGGAGCTTACATTAGACGTTTTGACTACCTTTTTGTCTAACCGGTATTCTGGCGGAGTTTACAAACGCCCAATAGAAAACTCACCCTAATTCAAAAAATATTAACATTTATGAAAATATTGGTTTTAATCATGGGTTAGTCAGCCTGTTATATTAGACCTTTTACTCCTTTAAAAGCATTATTTTTCTAAAAAAATTATATTTATTAATTTTTAACTTTTATTAATTATAACGTGCATTTTTAGTTTATTTAGTTAATTCCTTATTAAAAATTGTAATATTTTTTGTAGTACACCGATGGATGTAGATTGTATAAGTATACAAATCTTACAGGGTATACCTACCTACCACTAAATGGTGGTCCACTATTTCGCTTATCTACATTATAGTCCTGGGTGCATGTATATATTTACCTACTTTAAATACTTATAACTAATAAACTTTATACTTGTCCGAAATTCATTTTCAATTAATTTATATATTTTGATAGATCGAAATATCGGGTGTAGTATTCTCTATAAAAATGTTTTTTTTCAAAAGAGTAAAAAACATAAAAATAATAACGATACAAAAATAGTAAAAATTATAATATTTTTCCAAAAATGTTGTTTAGTAACGACTTAAAATTATATATAAGTGGAATATTTTCAAAAAACGTTGCAGTGTTTTCTGAATAATAGGTGATGTCTTACGTCAAATGGATCACCACTTGTGATGACGTGACGTATATAATTTATAATTACCGCCGATTGTGGTCGTTGTATATAAACCGGAAACCTTTAACCCTCGCCGTGTGACTCTTCCGGACACGTATGCCGTATATATATATAGATAATATATAAATAAATATTACGACCATTCTCCCCTTGCTGCTGGACACGCACCCGACGCGTATTTAAAACCAATTATTATTGCATTATATTATTATTATTGTACATATACGATGCATTTATAGTATATATATAATAATGCGTTTGAACTTCCTATATATACTGCGCTGTCTATAAGGGTAGGTATATACATATTATATGTGCGTGGGATGCGCTTTTTGTCTACGGAAGTGTAATAAAATAATAACAGTGCTCAGTATAATAACTTTATTATTCTATGCATACAAATATAAATTAAATAGTATTAACCTTATAAGTAGGTACGCATTTATTTTTCAGAATTCTGTACCTATATATATGATGGATGAATCTATTTTTTAACTGCACATATATACTGTCTATATCAGAACTATAAGATTGTAGGTATCTACTATTGTCTGTACCTATTATAGATACTGAATAATTTAAAGAAACTAACTAAAATAATGAATAGATACCTATATCTAGCCCGCTTTTCTACCCATATGTATTTATATATAATTTATTCAACATTTTTAAATTTAGATTGATTTGTTATTATAATAGTCAAGATGGCGGCCCTTAATGACAAAAAATACATCAATGTATTAATTCTACGATACTAATATTCTATTGAAATATATACATATGTATTAGGTATAGAAAGAACTAAGTATAATAGCTAATAAATAATCGTTTATTTGCCAAAAATCACGTGTCTGCAGAGAACAGCATATTTGCTACATAGCTTTTTCTTCATACCTATTTTTTTTCAACCCTTAAAAATATTACTTACGTTGCTTGAACATATACTTTTAATAAAAGAACGTTCATAATTATATAGTCACTATGACTAAATCCCAATAAAGATTCATAAATGTCGACGTATAATACTTATACAAATATTGTACAATAAAAGGCAAATAACATTTATTTAGGTATAGATACCTATACTTACCTACTTACCAGCTACAATTGATATTTAACCTTGGGTAGTTGGGTGTGTATAGTAAACTATGGAGTATACAGTGTACTCTCAATTATTCCGTGTATTTCTATACTACCCGTTATAGTCGTTAAATATACGACTTAACATAAATATTAATAGGTATATACTATATACTATATAATTTATGAATTAAATTTTATCTCATATGACTATATGAGATGTACTAAAACTCTCTAAACACTCTATACACCGCCACAAGCTCTGCTTAAGGTGTAGATGTAATTATTTTGTTATTTTGTTTAATACTTTGAATATTATGTTATGTTAATATAATAATACAATTATTTTTAAACAAAAAAAAAATCATTTTCGAGAAAATGATTATTGTAAATATTATTATAGTATATTAGTATATATTATCATATTATTGATTTTGTGAAGTACTTATACCTATAGACAATAATAAATATATTTGTCATTTGACTTTAAATAAATCCATTTTGTAATAATTTCTGGAAATCCAACTCAATTATAAATTGTATTTAGTTTTTATTATATTTGTTTATTTAGGTATACTTATATAATAAATTTATTTAAGCATATTTAAAACGTAGGTTGGTACTTGATAGTTAATCATAATATTTCTCTGGAAGTATGGTTGGCATGTGCAGTATAGGTATACCTAATATTATTTAGTCTGCTATAGTCTGTCAACTGCAGCTATATGAGTGGCAGATTATAATATAGGAGCCAGTGGATTTGACATTATTTGAGTAGGTACATTGTTTTTATTAGTGTTCAAAGTTTTATGGGGTCAAGACCGTGCCGTTTCAAACTTTTGTTCTATAAGTGAAAAGTTTCGATGCACTTCATACACTGTGTATCTATATATATATTATGAAAAACAATTGTACCTATATGTATGTATTTATATTTACTTCGTGTAATCGTGTTTATATACCTTCATATTATATTTTACTTATTATATTATACTTAATATATACTGCAATTATGTATGCCTACCTATCCATTTTATAAAATAAAAATGTCTTATGTTAAATGTACATTATTAAAATAACTGTACACATATATGGGTACAAATTTAAGCCTCGTAATAATAATATATCACCGCGCCATACATATTGTATGATACATTATATTATATGTTTAATGTATATATTTTACATAGTTGCTAAGTTTCTGTCTTCAGATAATGACAACGTAGAATACTAACATGCATTTGTTATTGTCTCTATATTTTATTCACTCATTACTTATAATTACATCAAAACCACTCTTTAGATTTCTTATTTTATTGCCCAACTACTCAAAATAGATATTAATATGACTAGCTTTTACAAAATAAAAGGTGTTAATATTTTTTTTTTTTTTTTTAAATAGTTAGGTAGGTATACAACACTGCTCTCAAAAGTTATTGGCACACTTACCAATTGAAGTTAATGATAAATTAACAGTTTCACGCACCTATAGGTAAAAAAAAATAGACTATTGAATATTTCTATACAAAAGTAATAACGGTTTTTGAATAAAGGATGCCTATTTATATTTCAAACCTTTTAGTACCTATATTTATAGATTCGATCCGGTTAAAGTCTGTATAGTTATGAACAGCTTATTCAGTCAAGTTTTAATCATAGGTATGTATCTATTATCATTGACTAGAAATACTAATACTAGTGCTTTTATATTATATCATTTCGAAAAATTGAAAAATCCAAATAATTATACAATTTGTAATATATATATATTGGTACACAGTGTCATATACCATTAACTGCATATTTTATTATTACTGTACGAAATATATATGTATATATGTAGGTACTAGGTAGTTAGGTAAATTCAATACATATTAAACACAAAAGAAAAGTTAACATTCGCGTTCAATTCGGCTGCAGCGTACATATATAGTTAATTTATATAGTGGGAACTTGCAAGTGAGCTATTTATAATAAGATAGTTATAACTTTTAATTTATAATATTATCATATATACTTATAACTGTGGATTATCTGTATAAAAACACTATCTATACAATATTTAATTATCAACCCGTAAACAAAAATATACAGGGCATCATTTTTTTTCTGAAACACACTAGTTTTTGTCGCTCCTCGTGGTGGCATAAACATATAATAGTATACAACGGTCAATGATGCGTTATATATATACCGCGTATTATAATATGACGAAACCATTTTCTCTGCTGGCTGTTAAAATATACTCGATGTATAGATATCTTCGCGTTTATATTTTATGTATGTATATTCGTAAATTAGTTCTGCGGCGTAATAATATATACATAATAACAACGACAATAACAACAATAATGTAATCTAAATAATTACGGTGTGCGACAAAAATGTCGGTTTTTTCAGATTTTTTGAACAAGTGCCAAAAAAAAAAAACCGTTTGCACGTGTGACGGGAAAATAATCAACATCACGCGTATATAACGTGCAACTACGCCGTGTAGCGTATTACTATATTACCTATTTTTATATTACACTATTTACATAGAGTTCAATAATACCTAGGTATATAGGTATACTCAATATTCACTTATATTTTCACAGCCTTGTATTGCGTTCACTAAAAAGGTTAGGAAAAAAGGTACTAGTTGGTACCATATAGGAGGTACCTATACAAGATACAACCAATTTGTTTTGTCCCATTGAATGCGATAGGGGGTGAGGAGAGTACCTATTATATTTTGTTGTTATCTGCATTACGTAGGGGGGGGGAGGCTCAATACAGTATCCCTAAAAAATTTGAGCTGTATATTTGTGAAGTTTATACAGAACTAGGTAAGACGTTGAAGCACTTTTGATCAACTTGCATATGCACGCGTTATAACATATGTAGGTACCTGCTACATTTATTATAACGCTCACGGAGAACCTCGGCCGCGGCGGTAACAGTAAATAATGAAAGAGACGAAAATGGCAAAAAAACGTCGGTCGTGTCGTCGCGCGTTATCCATCGTCGTTGTCGTCGTCGTCACACTATTATTATTATTATCATTATTATTATTATTACTATCTGTCGTGCCGTACATTCCGCTTCGGCGGCCGGATTCACGGGCGTTTTTCACGGCCGCCAAAGAAGCGGCGTATTACGGGTTTTTTTTTCACTTGGCGTTGGCAACTCGGCGTGACGGCGGCGAACATACTCTATATATAGGTATCATTTTGTAGGTATATACATTTTGTTATGGTATATGTATATATATGACACGATAGGCGGGTACATGAGCGCTCCCGACGACGACGCTCACGCACATTTGGCACCGCGCTAGACGTTACGCACACACAACAATGGGCGACCGATTTTCCGAACCCGTCACAATATGATGCGCCCGGTGACGTACGCGTATACATCACAACAATCGAGGCTCGCAACGGTTGATCGATTACCGCGGATACCGCGGTCTGCAGCACGAATGATTTGGTGGTGGGGGGGTTGGTGGAAGGGTGGTGATCGTTAAGGTGTTTAATATAAATACCCTCGGCGGGGAATACATACTCGCAGAAACAGGGTATCAGGTCCTAACGAAGTGAATAAAGTTTACCATATACCATAATATATCGTTTATTTTCACATTTTTACTATATTTGGCCATTTTTAAAAATAAAATTTAACATTTTCTAACTATTTTTATATTAACATTATATATTCAATACCCTTACTTACAATTATTGAATTAATAGTTAGCTTATGATTGGTCCCCCATCATGCATGCAACCAAGCATTAGTGGTCAATATCTTATTAGGTGGAAATGGGCATCGCCCCTATATGCATATACAGTTGTGAGTCTTCTGCGAAGATGCGATAGGGGTAGTTATACCTTTTGCAGTGACACTTGCGCAGGTACCAATAGGTACATGATTGGCGGTCGCTTATGGCGTGTGACATGTTTGTGCGTATTTTTTTGAATGTAGAAATATTATTGGAAGCCGAGTTTGAGTATCTTTATCAGGTCGTCCGTGATCACTGGTGTAAATTGAACCTGGTCGTGCTGGACGTACCAGTTTCCTATTGAGCTCTTGTCTGCACGATGTTTCTTTTGTATACAAAAACTAAAAAGTGTAAGATCGAAAGCTTATTGTTAAGTGTCTAATTAGTATACCCACGACGATCGCGGACTATACGCTTCGGTGCAATTATGTGGTTTATTTTTGGCGGTTCATGTAAAAAAAATGTTTAGTCTAAAACTTTGTTTGAGTTATCAGTCATCTCCGGTAAAAATCGATGTATCTCTGGTAATTGGTATATATACTGTATAGTATTATCGCCTGGTTTGAGCTCCGCTCTTAACTACTACCTACGACGCACTCATATTTGGCACCGTTCGAGACACGACGCACTCACACAATAGGCGACCGATTTTCCGAACCCGTCACATGATGGTGACGTGCGTACATCACAACAATCGCAGCGAGCGACGGTTGATCGATCACCGCGGATCCCGATGGTCGGGATGACTGTTGTTGTGAGGTGGATTAGTTGTGGTTTCGGGGGGGGGGTGTGGGTGGTGATCACCTAAACCCGTACATAATATATTACTATTATTATAATAATATTATTATCGTACGTGGCCGATTATCGATGGCGGGATTGGTGTTGGTAGGGAGGGGGGAGGGGCGGCACAACGCGATCGGTCGTCGTCTGTCCAAATATTTTCACAACGCTTCGACGATTTCTATATACTATTTATTATAACGCTTGGCGGCCGTTCACGTCATGCGGTACCTATTTATACAATATATATTATTATAATACGACGCATAATATCATCTACGCGCGCCATTGTGTACAATAACATTATTATAAGGATCCCGCGGGCGGCGGCACACGCGGCGATTGTCATGCCGCGCGGCCGCCCGGCCCAGGCGACTACGACGACGACGACGACTCCCCTGGGGAAAACCTCGCCGCCGTCGCCGCGTACATTACTATAATAATATAGGTATATCGCGTATTGTGTGCGCGCGCGTATCCGTTTTCGAAATGGGAAAAACGGTTTTTTTTCTGTGTGTACGCACGCGGAGTCGATTGTGCTGCGTGTTGTATATATCGTATATTATATTACAATATGGTGTTTACGGGCAATGGTTTTTACTATTACTATTATTATTATTGTAGTATAGCACCTACGTATATATTATCATAATGTATTATACTATAATATGAACCTATGCGGAAAAAAGTCAGTTGTACGAAAAAAAACGAATTTAAATATATAAAAGAAGAAATATAATAAAATATCACCTAGCGCGGCGTAGATACAAGCAAAACGAAACGGGTCGGTAAAAAAATGGTAAAAAGAAAAATAAACCCGTCGGCCGATGCGGATTGTTAACGGTGCAACGATCCTATATATACTTAGACACCTACCTATTTTTTTCCGCACAAAACCAATACTTTCACACGGTACACATGACGCATATTAAATATATTGTATACTTGCTGCTGCGGTGTGGTGTATCACAAACAATTTATGCATATAGGTTTATATTTTATGTTAAGTGTACACCAGTATTTTATTGGTACGTGTGTGTGTGAGAGATCGTATATTTTCGTTTGCGTTCGATATTTTGTGTCCAATCATTCGGAAAAGAAACGGGTGCTCGATTGATTTATGTACATTATGCGAAAATGCGATTGGGTCCTATCGAAGACACCTACCTATATAATAATATGATATTATGTGTGAAGAATTCGCTGGTGAATAGAAATTTTTTTGCACATCTGCAGCATAGCGTTGGTGTACTTGTATATGGTTATATAATATGCAGTATTTACAGTTTAAAAGTGGATATACCTATAAATACCGGAGTATGGGTGTAATTAATAATATAGAGTATATACAACTATATAATTATGCGGAGATATATATTATTGGACATAAACCAAACTTATTTCTGGTATATATTTGTGGAAATGAAGTCTATATATTTTATTTCAAGTCTGAAGAATATTGTTCATATATACACAACAGCAATTATATACCTAATATTGTATTAGCTATAGGTATCGGTTCCGTTCGGATTCTGCGTCAACATCACGTGTAGAGGTAACACCACTCTCACACGCTGACTCCAACATCGCGGGTGAAACTTTTATTAAAATTCATTATTATTTGATAATCGTAAATTCGTATGTAGATTGTAGGTATACTAAAACACGTAAGAAGTTATAGTTTCGAAAAAAGTAATCATATATACTCATTAGTGACACATTCATCTATGAAATTTTACTATGATCAGTTGCGGCACTATTTTATTTTGAGACCTGTAGGCTCTGCCATAGTTCTTGTAGCTAACCGCTACCTATACGATAAGGATTTTTTAGATAAGAGTGGCGTATAAAGATGATATGTAATAGACTGATACGGTCTTGTCTTCCTCGCACCATTTGAATGTATACATGGGGGTCGGACGGGTGGACTATATTAGTATAAGAATTGTGACATAATAATAGTGGAGTTTGTGATTAGACACGGGGTTTTTGGATTTTTTGGATCATTTTGCAGAAACCACGCGCTCATTTGGATTCGATAAATCCATGTATGGGCTTCTTGATAAGGAGCTTGTAAGTATTAAGTTTGCAGGTTTTCATGATAACATAAGTTTAGATGGTTTGTTGTAGCATAATATATTATGGATAGTAAGCGTTTTCTGTTGTTATTTAAGTGCATTTCTTTTTTCATGTACTTGTTAAACATACGTTTATCGAAAATTATTCCTAAATATTTTGTTTTAGGTACCTGCTATTTGTATCTATTGAAGATAACATTAGTACATTTTTCTTTTCTTTGATATGGTTTTGTTAACTATGCAGAAAAGTAATTTCTTGATATCAATCAACCAAGTTATTCAAATGTACCTGCTTGATTCAGTCTCTATGTTATTGGGTCTCCTGGGAGCTCGGCAGCGTACTTGAATATTTTTTAAGTATTTTACACCACCAAAAAGAAGATGGTGAATTACCCATACTATATACAGTAGTTTGATTAAATTTGTTTTACTTTTGGAATTAAAAGTTTAAAAAAAACTTTTTATTTCAATTATGTATACACTTGTTATTTTCTAATACAGAATGGTGCAAGTATATGTATACGGAATTAACTTTGGGAAAATGAGGATTATATTAGTAGTATCTGATAATGTGCTATACTTCCATATATTTGTCCATACGTTCAACCTTCGCATTAATAATAATTATAATACATTTAAATTATTTATATGTCACTATAATAATAATAAATTGGTGCATTTTGAAAAATTAAAATCATTCGTTTATTTACGTTCATTTTTTTTTTACTTTATACTAGGTAGTGTAGATATACATACCAATATATGCAATTTTTAAAATTAGGTTAGGTTAAAAATTATAATAGATATTATAATAAGATGAAAATTGTTGATGTATAAAAATGTATCAGTTACTTACCTATACCTGTAAATAATAATAATTTTTTTCAGACGTTTATATTATTGATGGTTTTGATAGTTGTTGATGCTCTCGTAATTATTTATAACGTACACCTATAACCTAATATTATAAAATAAATGTATACATCTCCACAGTCTATACATATTAATATTATATAGTTCTTACGATATCATACAATGGTGTACAGTGTTAACGTGTACACATTAGGTACACATATTATAATAAACGTCATATATATGCATCCGATAAGCCATCATAACTGTTGTCGATTGGAAACTAATGTGCTTCTTAATTTTTGTCTATTCATGGTGTATTGATGTCGCTACGTTTTATACTGTATAATGATTTTTATCTTCAATTGTTTCCCGGAGCTTTGCATTCATTGATGTATATACCTACTCTATTCAATGGTCTTGCGTTTGCCTAATCGGAACATTTTCCGGTCTTATGGTTATTGTATGTACAATAATATTTTAATTAACAATCGCAATTTGCAGTGTTTATGTGTATATGTATATTGTATATGCATACATAGCTAGTAATTTTATTGTGGCTATATTATTATTGAATGCTGCAGTTGTAGTGTACCGAATTTTTATGCAATAATAAAATTATTTTACTTTATATATTTTTTATGAAATTATTCATATTTGTTTATCCTTAGACTTCTTTTAATCGATTTTTTATTCATTATAATATGTGATAAATTATTATTGTATTAAAATTAAAATTATTCATTAATGTTATGTACCTATATACTTAGTTAGGTACCTAGCTGTTTTGATTAAAACCTATTTAGTATACAATAAAGGTTATACTCAATATATTACTTTGTTGAGACGTATAATAATATTATAGGAACACTCATAGATCATGTATATAACATGTATTTATGTGTTATATTTAAACACGCAAAACATAAAAGAGGCGGATATGGTATATAATTAAATAACTAACACGGGACGGAACTAATTTTTTTATTTGTGATGGAACTTGGATGCCGCCGCCTATAGAAAAACAATATCATTGGCATGTATAATGCCCATGTTTATATACGACGTATACTGATTGTATAGAAATTTAGAATATAATTCGTTGAAAGTGTCAGCTGAATGTTTGAACCTAAATTGGCAGGTGGCATTGGCCATATATTATGATACTTATTGTATCAGTATTTATTATACACTTACATTATTAACATTTATTACACATAGTTACTTATAGTACCAATGTAATGTTATTCTAATATATTTAACTTTAGTTTTATAAATCTTAACCTATTGGTACTTAATAATATTTAGTCTATTAGGTATGTGGCATTGTCTATTTGGTGGTAGTCAATTATAATGAATAACCAATCATTAGCGGTTATCGGCGTTATAATTATAGAATTATATGTGTGTAGGTATATTTTGATATCATTGTAGACCATTCTTCAGGGGTATTTTTTATCAAGATCTCCATAATGATACCCATAAGTGCCCAATATCAGAGCTGAGATTTTTATATCACCTGTATTTACATTTATATATGTAGGCAATAATGAGAATAAAATATAAAACAAATCTGTCAAGTAGTAACCACTCTCCTGTATATTAGGTGTCGAGTGCACCACGCTATCGAGTAAGTCACTGTAGTAAAATATGGAAGTGTTAAATTTTAATTCAATTATGATAACTGATAATAGTCATTGTAAACGATGAAAAACGTTTTTGATCGGAGATAATGGCCTAACTTTGTGATAACCGAGGTGGTAACGATACATAAAAATTATTATTATTATTATTAATAATACTAAATTTTGACTGAATATTTTTCTTTATTATTTTAAAAATCATAAAAAAATGTTTACTTTTGACCAACCAAAGTACAAAATAGATTTTTCTACTAAAAATATATAGTGTCATCTGCAGACATACAAACAATTTTTTTTAAAACCATATCATTGTTAAAAGAATACATTTATAACATCGTTCAGAATCTAAAATATGAAACTTGGTGCGGGTCTAGGATGTCTATATAGGAGCCAGGAGGTAGATGTGTACTTTAACAAAGAAATTAAATTACTAAATATTGCGACGTTAGCATAAAGGATTCTAGCTAGAAAATAATAAAAATAAAATACTAATAGCTTAATTGTTTCACTAGTTATACATTTCTTTATAACAATAACAGTGTATACTTAAAAATCAACTTTTTGAGCTTTCGTTTAATAACTTTTCAGTTCAGTTATTTTTTTAGTTATTACTCTTAGTATTTTATTTTTGATAAAAATTCCGTGGCATCGCCCAACTTAGACGTTGGTATCTTGGGGTACCGGGGGCCCCGTCCTAAATACGCCACTGCTTTCAAAACCAGTATACTAAGAATTTTTGTGCCTGGCCTTTGATAAAAATCCCCCCTTGTATCCTTCAAAAATTTATTTTTCAACATTAAAAATTAATCTTATGTTTATGGGTTATATAATTGAACAATTTCAACCAAGACTGCAAATTATCACTTCATTTTGTTATAAATAGAAACACGATTACTAGCAGAATACAGTCTACTAG
>PVMI01023090.1:0-10759 GCA_008528875.1 Aulacorthum solani
AGAGATGATGTGAGTGACGAAGAAATAGTTGTCACATTCAGAGGTTAAAAAAAATATTTAAAATTATACTCTACTTACTAGTTACTAACTACTAACTTACTTACTTATAACTACTTAATAACTACTTTCTTAAAACTATTTAAGAACTACTTACTAATCTTTATTTAAGTACTCATTATGTCACATAAATATCACCTATAAAAATATCTCAATCAGCTAAAAAGAGTTGATTACCAGGGAAATTTCAAATTATTTCTAGTGTAGATTAATATTTAGATGGTTCATAATAGCATTGATTATACAAATTAGAAATCATAGTGTATATTATAAACAATGGTAAAATATAGGTTTGGCCGTTCGGGGAAATGAGTGTTTTATGATTTTTAGATTAGTTAATTTGAAAAACAAGAGCAGTAGAAACAAAATAATACCCAATTTTTAACAGATATTGGTAGGTATATGTAATTGAATAAATATACATATTTATATGCTATACAGTGTGATTTTCCTAAGCATACCTTTTTTTGGAAAAATTTTGATTCTCATTTGAAAAAGCCATTGATATCTTAAGGAGTAAGGACACTCCTTAAATGGTACCTTTACAAAATCGAAGTAGGTATTTGAAAATATGTTTATATATATGAATTATATAAAAAAATTAAATACATAATTCGAATAAATTCATTATTAAAGGATAACATGGTGGTACGTATTGTCGTATTGTACCTATAAATTATAATAATAGAATAATCAAAAATTATTAGGTAGGTATTTCAATAATTCCTATTATGTATTTTAAAGCATAAAATTAATTTTTAAATCGATATTTTTATGACAAATTTTTTTTTTTGCGAATAATTTTATTTTTGTCTTTTGGTAAAACTTTTTTTGTTCATACATAGTTCTCAACATGTTTAGATGATGGCACTCTTTATTTTTAGTAAATTATATTCTTTATGTGTTAAAAAATTGCTCTATAATAAAAATAACATAAGTAATTATATTTCATTTTTTTTCGTATGAAAAATATGGAAGTGCTCCGTGAATTGTTTTAGGTATTTGTTATACAAAATATTGTATAATAAACGAAGGGGGAATATGAGCAAGTTTTTAGAAACTCTAATACGGTGAATTTGAAAGCAACGCCCTTTTAGACATTCCTTATTTCAATTTTATATTGTACATTGACATGATAATAATATGTATTTGTGAATATAAATATAACGATAAAACCATTTTTAATTTTGTTAAGGATAGTTCTAAGTCCATATTATATAATTTTATTTGGATAGTACATATTATACAAACCGTGTACGATACTGAATACATCTTGTGTTAACATTTACCACCTTGGACACATTTAATCTAATCTCCCTTGTTGGATGGAAAACATAAGAATATCAAAACTGTATTTATCAATAATGAACTTAAAACACTAACAAATAAAATAATAAGTTCCAAAAAGTAGTACTATGTACATCTACTTTGTTATGTTGGGATTACGTGGATAAATTAATACATCGAACATATTACGTTTTTCATACAATTTCAAATTATTATGGACGGTTTAGAAAAATGCATAGAATGTTATGGAAATATTTAATCAAAACAGATTGTTTATATATCACGGTTTCCTATTTTTTGTTTTTAGTAATACACAAATTAAATATGTGATCAATTTTTTTTATGTCATTTATCTTTTTATGACGTCAAACAATATTTTCAAACCTGTACTATTTTTAAAACATTGTCAATAAAATGAAAAACAAAAATAAAAACTTTAATTTATCTACATAAGTATCTATACTTTTACAAAAATTCATCCTTCTGAAAAAAATTATTATGAGGAAGAAAATAAATATGAATGAAATGTCTACAGATTCGTCTTAAACGCGTCAACAAAAACTATTTATTTTTAGTTGCAGACGTATAAAAACAAAAAAAAAACAGAGCGTCAATCCACACACACACACACACAAAATAGATTTGTACTTATTTTCGTCGAGTTATTTATCTTTTATCAATCGAAGAGCGATTTATTCGTTTGATCGATTCTAATGTGTTGCCGCATGCATACAATAATAAAATATACAGTAACAACATACACAATATATCATCAAGGGAGCAGATTATTAGATCGTTTATTTTCCTTCGCCGTACACACTTACACACCATAATACATGTATACAATATAGTATATATAGTTCATGATATTTTAACTACTTATATAGACTATATATGGGCCAGTGGCATTTTAGACGAATTTAGAGGAAAAAGTGTTCTCTAGATATAATATAGATTATAGTGTAAGGAAAAAATATAATATAGATCGCGGTTAGGCAAATGCCACTCCGCCCCTAACCACTAGCTACCGCCGTCATTTGATAAGAATCCAAATCGGCTGTTTCGTATAACAGTCAACAGAGCGGTAGGCAAGTTGTTTTGTTGTTATGGTGGTAGACAGTAGTATATAAATTATAGGTATATAGTGCCATCGTCGTCGTCTCGGAACAGATTAGTATTTAATGATCCGGCTATGATGACCTAACCACGTAAAAGGATATTGAACGCCGAAAAGGAGGAATTACGGATTGATGTGTCGGCAGCTCCAGCCGCGATTTAACCGGAACGCGATATAATATAATATTATTTTACACCCGACCGTTCTCGACGAAGGCTTCTTACGCGTGCAGCAGCACAGCGCACTTCACTAGATTTATCGTCTACAAAGTGTCGTGGAGAGTGATCAGCGTCAAAATAATAATATGCACTCACCGTAACCGTGTGACGCGGCCGCACACAACAACAACTGAACGAGTGATCGTCCATCCACTTTAGGTTACGTCATAATAATAATAATAATAATAATAATACTGTTATGCTATTATGTAAATGCAATATCGACAAGTGCTCGGATGCTCCACGTTCTTCAGGCTGAACGTGGCGTAGAAACCTTAAACGGTCGTGAGCTCTTATAATATATGGGACGCAACGACCGTCGACTGAGACGATCGTTTGAAAATTCGACTCAAAATTCCGGTTGTATTTTATGTGTGCTAAGTTCGAATTGCATTTGACATTTTACGAGGAGGGGAAATATCATTCTTGGGTTGTATCACATAAACCCTATGATGTGGCGTGTATTGTTCACCCTATTGACGACTCGTCAGTGGGACGATATATTATGGCGTCGAGGAGTTTACAAATGACGCACGCGCAACGATGCGGAACGACCCAGTAAACCCAGAGATGGATGAAGACGAAATAATATCACTCCAGGGGCAAACAGTCTTTCGAGCTCTTTGTTAATGGAGAGATTCTTTTTGAAAAATATTTTTACATATTTTACAAGGTGTAACAGAATGTTATACTGTTTTGACCAATATATAAATAATTTAAATACCATTTTACTTTCCAGTTTTCACAGTCTTAAGGCTGATACACAGTGTTTACAATACTAGACTTGTCTAAATTGTTTTAGTTGAAACTTATTAATTTTTTAATTTTTCATTAAAAGTTTTGCACTATTATAGTTATCATAATTTGGGTTGAGGGGGGGGGGTTAAGGTACTCTATGTACACCTAGATGCTCCTATGAAAGAAGAGACAAAGTTTGCCAAAACGTATGAGAATAGTTTAAATTGTGTTTCTAGGTGTTTATAATTTGGTTCAAACGTATTCTACTAATGTTGTCTCTTTTATACCGAATAAAAATCTTTGATTTTGCTATTTTCGGGGATTTTGGTCAGTGCACCATTATTTAAAGCTCAGTTAAGTTTTTTTCATTACTCTACAGTCTATACTATAGTGAAACCTTTACAGGGCGATTCTTTTAAAAGTAGGATTCAACATTATTTCAAAAACCACATTTTAGAAAATTAATTATATTTTTTTATCGTTATCAGTTTTTGAGTTTTTACATTTTAATTTAGTATTCATAACTTATCATAATATGATAAATATTTTTCTTTCGAAGAATTACAGTTTAATTTTGAATGAGTATAGGTAATTAATTATTGACTACAAGTATTTAAAGATTTGATAACCGGCGTAGTAAACCGACATTTCGACGGGTTAAAACTTGAAAATACCAAAGTTAAAACTCTTAAAAATTTATATAATACTTTTATCACATTATTATGGAATAAAATAGAACAATCAACAAAATCTAACTCTTTTAAAATAAATATTGTCTAACAATGACTTCAAATTATATAAAATGAAAATTTTAATGCGATAATGGGACAATGGGTGCTTTCTGTTAAAAGAAGCACTCTGTACATATAGTGTTAGTGTGTTTTATAAATTATAAGTATTCATTCTGGACACATTCGAGAAATAAAAAACTGTCAGTTATCCATAAATAGAAATTGCTCTGTGTTACGAATTGTTTCCTTGACCCTTTGTCGTATATATGCTTTGCACGGTGCACGGACGTTTCACTATGTTGCTTTGATATAACTAATTAAAAATCGTTTTGTTTTATAACTAATGAAAAATTACATTATTATAAAATTTATAACGACACTTATAAGTATTTTTTGTTGTTGAGAGATTATCTAAGAATAGTAAATAGAACATGACGTGTATACTAGCTATAAGTAAATGATACTTCATTAAATTAACTATTCATTTACTATAATATTATGATGCGTGGACGCCACCGTAATCGTTTAAATGTAATTACATCTTGGTTTTTTTTAAAATTGTATCTTAAATCTTAATACAATCTATCATCATTTATGCGTAGTTAATAAAGACTATTTTTAAATTATCATAATTATCGATAGGTAAATTAATTATACGACAAACAAATTTACAACATTTACAACAATAATAATTCATTTTTGTTAATTTAATTGAATCATTTTTTTTTCTGAATAACTATCTTAATTTATGTTAATAAATTAAATCTAAGTAAAAGTAAAGATTTTATGGTATACTGTTATTAGCTAGGCGCTAGTAAAAAAAAAAATGTGAATTGTATCCAGTGATGGATTATATACATTTTGATTCATCATGCATACCAGCCCATATTTAATCTTTTAATGATGAATGTATGCAAATTCTGATTTTAGAGTTTTTAATTTTGATTTAATGTGTTTATATATTATTTAAGGTGTGTTTTGTGAAGATACCCACTTAACAATCAGCCTTTTTCCTATAAATTGTTAAGCAGTTAATTTTTTTTGAAACTGTTGATGTATATTTAAATTATAAAACTCCAGGAGTATAGTTTCTGAATTACTAAAATGTATATAATATGCACTAACAATAATACATAAGTCAATTATAATAAAGGTTTGGAAGATTTCGTGGTCTGAAAATTATAGTAATCAATATTAATTTATTAACATTTTATAATTTGTAAAAATTATCCTTGAATAATAAATACTTGACTCGATATCACACGAACATTGTGATATTATTGTTGTAAAACCATGTTTAAGGACTATTATTCATATGTATATTTAAAGAACCCAGAAACTACTCTTTAAAAATTTTCAGAAAAAATGTTTTCAAGAATTCATCAAAATAAAAAAAAAACATCTTGAATATGTACAGTAAAAAAGTTGATTCTCATTTGACAATATAATATGGATCTCCATATGACACTTAATGAACGGTATACAAATATAAGTAAATGAAAATTTGGCCTTTAAGACTTAAGTATTTTTAAAAATTCCAAAGATCAAAATTTGAATAATTTCATTTTTAAAAGAAAACTCGGGGGAGGGGAGTATGCTTGTTAAGTGGCTCAGTAAACATAGTCAGTCCATACAAAAATGTATTTTAATCTATGTTTAATGTTTGTTCGCATTGTGTTGAATATTACAAATATATAATTTATCTAAAAGCTTCTTTAAAAAAAACATAAAAAAACAAATGTAATTTGAATAGTAGGTATCTACCTAGTACCTATAAACCATTTAAGAAACCTTACATTACTTTTAACTATGCACATTGGCACTAATTCCCGACGTGCTATTATATTAAATACCCACGGATTGTCAGACACTTCAGTAGTTCAGTATACAGGGTGTAACAGAGAGAACTGACTAATGCAATAACGTTTGTTCAATAATATCAAATACATTTATTAAAAATAATTTATAAACACGCGCTATATTTATACTAAACGTTTTTTCATTTTTATTTCTCGAAGTTGAAAATAAAAACATTCAAATTTGACTCAATTTTTTTGGAAAATTTTAAAATAGCCAATTTGTAAATCTGATTATAAGAACAATATTGATGGTAATACAATTAATCAAAGTCAAGCAGTTTATTTTTTAGAATTTTTTAACAATACCAATATTTTTTTGTAGTAAATTAATTTAGAACTTAATAATATTTTAAATATTATTTTTTGTAATTTGAGTATATTTCTTAAATTATTTATGATCCATAACATTTTTTACAATTTTTGTCATACGTTTAACTGGCATCATTTTTTAAACTTTTTATTGTCAGATCTTTCTGTTACACCCTGTTTAGAGAATAGGCACATCAGAGTACAAAGTATTTTGAATACCGATGTAATCAATATCTGCATATTAATGTCGTGTACTGAAAATCAAAGTGTGGAGAAGTCTTATTGAAACAAAATAAACTACCACTATTATAGATGTATCGATCAACATCGTCATAATTTTATATATGTGTATACGATTAATAAATCCAATTAGTTATACATATATGGTTCGAGTCTAATACTTAATAATACGTGTAGGTTTGTATTTCCCTCGTATTTTTATTTCCAAGTGTAATAATTAAACCAAACAGAAATGTGTCTTAAATAAAAAAAATGTACTATTTATACGTAGGTATAAGTAATAAAATATATTGAGCATTAAAAAAATTGATTTAGGTGCATTTCTATTTAATGACTAAACGTACAATCACAAGTTGAAATTCAAATCCATAATAAATAATGATGGGTTAGTTTGTAACATGTATTTCTAAATTACGGAAAAGTTAACTGTAGAGTGTAGGGTGTTTTTTATTCCTAACATCCTATTAAGAACGCTATCTATTGGTGCTGTACGGAAATATAAAAATAGAGCCATAGTACATAATATATATACCATGTAGGTATTCCTACAATAATATACTCTCACTTCATTAATTATCAGATGACTGACTGCACAAAATCGAAAATGTATCATAGCCCTATTGATTTCCTTATACTCACTATTACTCTATGGATAATGTATACAATTATATAATAAATTGATCCATACAAATATTTAAAAAATGTTTGAAAATAACAGCTATTTATTTAAGAATCTAAGGCACAAAATTCTAAATTTATAATGTAAAATGTTTCTTTTTTTTTTTGCTTTTCACGTAGGTATTATAATGGTATTAACTATTAATGTATATTTAAAAAAATACATTTTAGCTGTGTGTATAATATTATAATATATTATATTATCCATGTCAATGAACACTTTTGTAAAATCTCAAATTTAATTTTATTAAAGTATATTAAAATTTAAAATGTTAGCAAAAATTATTCTTGTGTATGATATTAAATATTAATGTTTGAATGAAATATTTTAAATTAAAAACTGATTTACTAGAGTCACCGCCCATATAATTGGGCCTTGAAAGTTCAAATATATAATAATATAAGTGATCCAATTTTTGCTTTTTAATCAGGTAAAATAATATCTTAAATAACTTATATTTGTATAAATTATGGATATCTGATTTGGGTTTGCGTTATTGGTTCAATGTCTTAAAATAAATGTCTTTTGATGTCTATACCAACTGCCAAGGTATTTATTTTAGTATAGCTAATAGCTAGTAGTAATATTTTTATTTATTTAATGTTTAAAGTTTATCCGACAACTGCAGTTTTCACCAGGAAAGTAATACCTATAATTATTAATTAAATGTGATGTCTGTAATTAAAAAATGAGCACATAATATTATCATTGACACTATATTGCACAATATGAACTCAAGTATATTATTCTTGTTCATTGTTTGGCTAAGCAATCATTAGCTAGTAATTATATTTTTTATTTTGTTTGAACGTTGTTTACGCTATACAATCGTTTAACGGCCGTTAAAACTTAAACCCCACTCTTCGAAAATAAATGTTATTCTTTACATAAGCTCAAAATATTTTAGATATTTGATAATATTGAAATTGGAAATTGTCCGAGGATAAAGTTCATTACGAAAACTTTTCGTAGAAAAGGTCTTATGTAAATATTAACACAGATTGAAGTTAG
This sequence comes from Aulacorthum solani, assembly GCA_008528875.1. Taxonomy (NCBI): domain Eukaryota; kingdom Metazoa; phylum Arthropoda; class Insecta; order Hemiptera; family Aphididae; genus Aulacorthum; species Aulacorthum solani. The sequence continues at coordinate 8,247 of PVMI01023090.1, forward strand.
CTAAGTTTGATTTATAATTTTACTATTATAAATTAAATTAAATGTGTTTCAACGAAATCTATTATATTTAGAGCGTCTACTTAACTTTCTAGACATAAGTATATATTTCTTTGAATTGAAAATCGAGGTTACTGAACTCGGGGGATGTCTCATCCCAATGAATGACGACTAGACCACACAAAATTGCGATAATTATCGTGGTATAATTATTATGTACAAGTGTTATATTATTACCTACAAATATTATTTATTACCATCACCAGACAATTTAAATTCGAAATATATTTTACGTTTGACAAAATGTGTATTATACATTTTACGTTATTATTATTATTATTATTTTATGACCTTTATTTTCGCCTAATGTTCACGAGGGCGTTGGTCGCGGTATGCCTAGCCGGCCGGAACATTGCTTCCTTCTGATATTACGTATACCGTGACGCCGCTACTGGGTCCGATGAGTGTACACGGAAAAAAAATATATTATATACTTTTAATAATTTACATTAAACAATAGGCTATGACAAGGAACATATTGACCCATCTTCTGGTACTCTATTGTCGGTTAAACTACTCCATTGTTAATGATAATTATGTAATTAAAAATGCATATATTGTTTGCTTATTGACATCTAATTTCTCGACAGAGATTTTCATATTTTACACCTTAAATTAATAATATAATAAATTTCAAGGGATGATTTTTTAACAACTGTATGCCCACTGCTCACATCGTCTCTATATCAATTTGAAGGCAATACTAAAAGCGTTGTTATCGCTTTTTAAAAATATATTTTACAGTTGGTATAAGTTAATTTTATCAGATAATTTAACTGATGTAAAACTAATAAATAATATTTATTTATTTAAGTACAAATTTAGCTGCTAATATTTTTGAAAAGTATAACGTCAGAGTAAACATACAGATTGAAAGTGAAATATAATAATATTATTATAAATAAAAATCATATTATGTCTATGTTTTAAATTTAAAAATCTCAAGCTTATATAATAAGACTTAAGTTCTTATAACTTAAAAACATTTTTGGACTATTCTGTATACCTACCACGATATACATCTAAAAAAACAAAATATTTGAAATGTTTTGTTACAAGTATTTTGTAATTAAAAAAAACACTTTCTATTTAGTAGGTACCTACATATATCATATTTTAAACAGTGTTTAAAGCATAAATTACTTTATGCATATTTTATTTATTTTGTATCTTCAAATGAGATTAAATCTCATGAAGTATTGTGTACTTTTTAGACATTTTTTTTATTCCTACCTAAACCTCAACATTCTATAAAGTAATATATAATTTGGCTTTTTATATTTTCAAATAATATACCTCCTATTTAAATATGCAACATTGTAACATAATTATTGAACCGGTTGTATTTTGTATGTTTTACTACAACAAATAGAAAAATAGATACACACTGCTGCAGTATCTAAAAAACTGTTTTTTTTTTAAAAACCAAATTAGTATAGATATAGATATTATACAGTATTTTTTTGTAAAAATAAAAATATAAAATAAATTGTTTCTCGCTTTTAAAAAAAATAATAACTTCTTCTTATACTTATATATATAGCAGAACATATTATTTTAAAATAAGAAACTTGGTAAAGTATATAGTAATACAAAAAGAGATTATTTTAATGTTTTATGTTGGCGAACATTATAATAGAAAATTGTACTAAATGATTTTACAAATGAATGATTTATCATTGTACCTATAACAAATACAATATACATCAATGCATTAATTATTAATATCAAATGTCAACATGAATGATGCATGTTCCGTATGTACCTACCTATAATATTTACTGTATATATTGGTATTAACGGTTTTTGGTGACGTCACTCCATAACTACTTCCATTTGAACAGTTTACACGTTTTTAGATAGTTGGTTGAACCCAAATCTAACAGTTTACTAAATTTATTGTATAAACTATTAATCATAAATTAATTATAATTTATAATACTATTCGAGTTTTGTTGTATTCTTACTATTTATTTTTCAAATTATATATTACTTAATATTAAAGTGGAGCATTTTGTATAAGTCCTTTTTTAACGCACTGCTGTATTTAATAGTTTTTTAAACTTCTTTATACGAACACCTATAGGAACCATCAAATATAATTCAACATTAACAACTAGCAAGCATGTCTTAAAATCTATTATCATTCTATTAGTGACGGCTGGATTTTATTTGGTGAATAATTCAAATAATTCAATCACGAACAATGCGTTAAAAGGGGCAACACGCTTTGTCCATATTAAAATAGCGTGATAAAAAGTGCCGGTATTCCACACAAAACTATCTATGGCATATCTAATAACAGTAATAAATATAATAATAATATTTTATTAAATATTTTTGAGCACTAACTATAAGAATAAAATTATTGAATGAACAAATTTAAAACGTTAGACATAACATTAATTTATACATAGGTACTTATTATTTTTCGTTATTATTATAAAAGACGACAA
>PVMI01023090.1:14571-28583 GCA_008528875.1 Aulacorthum solani
TATTATTATTATTATTAAACGCTAAATGAGAAATCTAATTTATAATATTATTATGCGAATACGTGTGTCATATAATATAGTAGGTAGTACCTATAGAATCTACTTCCATCCGATGATGATGGAAACGGTTCTTTCGGTTTCGCGAGTCCAGCAGCCTCATTTCTTGCGAGCCCTCCCCTCTCCCTCCCCCCGTACCACCTCATCCTCGGGAGCGGTTATGGTCGTATATTATTATCGTTATATCCTTGTTCGCTCGACGATGGTTACCTGTCCAGTCGTGTACATGTCGTCGTGCCGGAAATATAATTTATTTTTTCTCAGGATTCTATAATATACGCGATACCTATGTTATGCTATTGTAGGCGCAATCATTACGTTATATTATTATGACGACGATATCTAATAATAATTTTGTATACCGCGGTCCGGGCACGTGGTCGGGTGGGGGGAGGGTGATGGGGGGGGCGACTACCAGGTATGTGTGAACTACATAGCGGTAACGACGGCGCCGCCGGACCGGCGGAGGAAAGTTCTCGCGTAACCTATTTTTCCCAGGCCCCTTATTATATATACGCGTTTTCGTTGTGTAATATTATAATGATCGTTGTGCGGCTTGTTGCCTAGATTTCCCGCCGAGCGTACAAGTGCCTAAACGCGGGAACCTAATACCATCAGCCAAAAATCTAGCGGTGGATTGTTATAAGGGTACTTATTTTTTTAGCCATTTAGGTAGTCGTTGTGCTAACACTCGCCGCGCAGCATCGGAAAAATCGCCGTGTAGGTTACTGAAAACCGTTGACGGAGACGCAATAAACCGGTATTCGCCATTACTTCAATGCCCCCCTTCTCCCCACCTGCCCACCACCCGATGGACCGTGACCAGGCACATAATATTATATTGTATTTTTATATATACCTACGTCGTCGTCGAATCTGTTGTTGCACTGCATGCAGCAGCAGCAGTGTCTCTCGTTCGCGCCAGGTGTTTTCGGAGAGAACGAACAACAACAACAAAAAAAAAATCAAATTTCAAGTCCGTGTTTGTAGGTAGGTAGGTAGGTAGGTAGGTTAGGTAGTGGTCGTGTGGTGCGTGTGTGCTGTATATATGATGTGTATGCCGTACCCGGTGGACGGACAAAAGACTTTCGCCAAATCGTTACCGCCCTTAAGCACTGTAACCTGATAACGCTCCAAAAAAGAAAAAAACTCACCCCATTGTGCTTGTGTTACCAGCGATATTGGTATTGTAATACAGAGATGTCGGCGTGCACGAGGTTAGTGCACATCTCCGTTTTTATCCAATCCAACGCACGCCATATTATATAAGATCAGTTGTAGGCATAATAATATGTATAAACTATACTATTATGTACCTTCCTATGCATTAAAATGCAGTAGGTTTCAACAGTGGTCCAAAATAAATGAGGGGAATATTAAAATTTCGTAAACACTCTTCAATGTCACATGTTCCGTCCTCCTCTTTACAAAAATATAGTTTTAAATTATAGATGTAGGTTGGTGGAACGAGGAGAGTATTTTTTTTTAACTTTGACACTCTTTATTTCGAAAATTTAATGGTTTTCAATATATTTATTTTACATGCCAATTTGTAGTCTTTATAAAATATAAACATACAATTACTCACATTACTGAATGTCAAGCTCATATTATGCAAGTTTGAAATTTGATATCCTCCTGCTGGTTTGTTTTTATTCATCTTTGTACCTAAAAGGGGTATAAAGCTGGTTTTGTGACCTCCCCGTGTCCCCACAGAATAATACTTATTGGCTAACATCTAGTCGCTCACTTGCTCCTCGTAGGGAGGCTATGGCATTTATTTTAGGCCATATTTTTACCGAAATAATGAAAGTTTTTTGATTACATAGGTGCCTACTTGGTTAATTTTTCCACTTTGATTTGTCGTTTGTACGTTAGATTCTAGGAAACAATTATTATCGAACTCATAATAATAATATATAGATATTTTGGATTCTACGGAGACTTGGAAATATATATTATTCTTGATGAATAGAAATAAAACTGTTTGCAATAAAAACAGCTTTATGATTAATTGTTTTTTTTAAATGCACATTTTTCTGAACATGTTATATCCATAGTTCAATGTTCTATGATTCATGTAGATGATGTCAATTGTTTTGTAGATATTAATTATATCTACTTGTATGACGTAGGTACATATATCAACCGTGTATCTTGTATTTCGAAATTTATGGTTTATTCTCTTGAACGTTATTTAATTTTTCTTTGGCTTTCTATAGTAAACTAAAAATGTACAAGTGTATATATTATTGTTCAATATATTTTGTTGTATTAGTACAAATATTGCTGTAAATTGGCAAAGTATCCGAACTCTTTGTACACCCTGTTTATCTGGGCCTATTGTTATTATATTTAGGCAGGTGTTGCCAGGTGACCACCTGGCAATATTATATCCTGCAATTCAACTCTTCTATAACTTCTGTATGCGTGACATTAACCTTGAGTCGAGAACATCCATACCGGTTTTTTGGGGGGCGTTCTACACACCCACGTAAATTAATATTATATAGGTGGTTCCTATTTAGACTAAAATATTATCGACATTTTAAAATATGTTCTTCATAATTTCTCTTTCGATTTTAGAGCTGATACTTAAAATTATATTTCTCATCTAGAGAAACGTTCTTGTATTTTATACCTTATTATTATAAAGTGATGACCTAAGATAAAACATTTTAATATTATAGGTTTACAAATCGGGTTTGTTGTAATAGTAACGATATCTATCGTTCAAGTTACTGTTTAGCAGATATTTATACACCTATTATAAATAAGTATTTAAGACGTTTAAAATGTTTTTTAAAAACTGATTGTGACTAATGGCAGCGCAGTACAATCGTTATATCATATTCTTAAACAAATATCATGATTTTGTTGTTATCCTTATGACAGTCAAAAAAAGTCTCCACTTGTGATTTTTCTGAATCTACAAAAAACCATATTATTAAACTTAAGCACAATACCAAAGTAGAATAATTCCACAATAATTATTGTTGAGTGTTATAATACCATATAAACTGAATTAGTCATTCCATTTTTTAGATTAAATAATTAAACATTACTATATTTTGTATATTATATAAACTCTAAGCATTCTGCCAGGCATTTTGTGTGTTTGGCACTTGATCGCTAACGATCGCAGCGCTACAACTCACCAAGTATAGTGTATCCGCTTTAAGGGTGGCATAGTATGATATTATTCAATATAGCTTCAAGTGCATAGGCAGAAATCTGGTACTATTTTTGGTAGGAAGAGGAGGGGGAAGTCAACCACTTAAAATGCAATAATAATAATGTACAAGGTCCCTTAAAAATATAACATATCGTATTCAACATAATAAGTAACGAAATAAAAAATATACATTTTATAGGTGTACTGAGTACACTGTACTCCCAAAAACTATAATCACTTGGTATCCAAGCGTGTAGCTTTTATGCATAGTGAAACAATGATTTTATGTAATAATAAAAAAAATATATTAGTAATATGAATATTGGGAGTTATGTTAAAAATAAAAATCACGATTAAATCATTTCCAACGACAGACATGTAAGCTACAAAATAGACAAATGTAGGTACCTACTGTACCTATATAGTCTAAAGTTGACAGTTGATAACTGTGATTATTATACCTATGTATAAGGTTGATATAATAATGGTCACTATGGAATTAAATAGGTATTCATCGTAATAATAATTATTTATTTACGTATAGTCAAGGGGTATTTCATTGTTAGATAGTGCTCAGTAAAAAAAATATTTTTACAAAAGAGATGTACTGTGTTTTTCTTTATTCAAAATCAATAGAATAAGTAATGCTCATTTTTCTATAGAAAAGTAGTATTTTTTTTGCTCCAGTAGCATGACTCTACAGATTATAAACTTCTAAGTTAGAGTTATAACTCACAGATATGTTTTTTCCGTCTACTTTATGCTATTTCATTTCAGACTAACATAATAATAGTATTATCATCGCCCATCGGTGTAATCCTATGACATCCGAATGTAACTTGTTGGAATACTAGCTCGGGGCGTTATATAGGTTATAATACAGCACTGGTCCAATTATTGCTGTCATCGTTTATATACTTTCTGAATGTACGTTACCATTGGGTGAACCATATTCGAAAATGTCTTTAGGTTACACAATAAACCGTGAACTTCTACTCTTGAGTCTAGATTTATATCTTTGTTTTCATTTAGATGTCTTAGTGTTTTTATTTAATAATTTACATAATACATTACTGGGAATTTATTTTGAACAATCATTTTTAAATTTAAAATAAACGGTAACAAACTGGGAATGCGGCTGTTCAATGGTGCGTGAGTTTTGTGGTTATTTGTGAGTGCATTGGCCGCAATACTACTGACGATTCGGTAGTTTTTGAGCGATATTAAGACTGTATGATTAAATTATGGGATAGAAAGTTAAAAGAAAAAAACAGAATAGAAGATTCTATCCAGGCTATCCAAACTTCGTTGGTATAACCATATAATATTAAAATTAAATATCTCATTTTTATTTGAATATTTTGATTATAAACTTCTATAAAATTCAATACCTATCTTATTTGTAACAAAATGTTGAGTCATCTGTAAAATCGACGAATAATCACCACACATTAAAGAGATTAACAAATAATACAATTGCACCATAAAAAATGTTTAATTTTAATTCTTGAAATAGACATAATATTTTTGGAATAAATATGTGTGTAATACACAATATAATGGTATAATTTAACAACCTTAGTAAACCGTGGAAGTTAGCTGATAAAAAAAAAGTAAATTCATTTAATGAACAATTATATTTATTAAAATCCATAAAGTTGATAAAAAAGACTTCAATAAGTACCTAATAAAAACGATTAAATTCAAGCGTGACACATAAAATATCAGTTATAAAACCTGAAGTTTTTATTTAATGAACAGTCTCGTCTATAACGTCAGCGTGGTAAATTTTGTACAAGACGTATACCACGAACGATAAGCCTTTGAGTGAAGTACAATAGTTTTGTTTTTCATTAAAACTACTTAGAACCGCGCAATCAGTGAGTAGGCAAGCTTTTGCGATCACCAAGGACTTATGCTAATAGCAGGAATAGGTAATAAATAAAACTGTGATGTGTCCGAAAAATGCACATCTAGCCAAGTGCATATCCGGTAGATCGGTATCACTGCAGTTGTGTATTTTAAGTGTGTCGTCACATAAACATGTGTGTATTCGTCATTACGCGCACGTATATTATGTGACTAACGAGACCAACTGCGCTGTATATTATAATATTTAGATAATTTATATATATATATATTATATACCTATAATTTGTGTGTGTGTGTGTGGGTGCGTCAAGTGCGTATATCTACATAATATAGAACTGGTCATAAAGCGAGCAAGGTCGTCGAAATAAAATGTGTTATTTCCGGATCTGCATAACCTATATATATTATCGTAAACACGCACTTTTAGTATTTTTTTTCTACATTATTTTTGTAACTCATCATAATTTATCGCAGTGATTTCGCCATATTACGAGCAATTTTCAATTTTCATCTGGTCGATCATCGACCATCGACGTTATTCAGAACAGCGACATGTAGATATATATAGTTAGGCACTTATATGTTTAAGTACAATATTGTCGTAAATGCCAAAAGCTGCAGCTACAACCATAGTAATATTATATATTTTGTATTCAAGTTATCTGCTTACAATAATTGTATATTTCACCCAAAAATGAAAGTACACAGCTCAAGTTAACATCATTTTTAGTATACATATTGCTTCACCTGCCACATAATTATACTCTTATTATTATTTCTTTGTATTTGCCACCAATAGCTGATAGAAGAGTCCAAATTTAGGTTTTCTAAGAATGTTACTCCCAGGTAAAATAGACTCTCCAAATCTCATCAGTTACATTAATTTCAAAGTCCCTTCTTTTTCTTCACTCAATTTCTATCTATTCTATGTATAAATGTACCACAAGCTGTGTTGCTAATAAGTCCCTTACAAGGATGATGCGGATTGCTAATGTAGAACCATTTTTCTCTTCTATGTAACACATAACTAGGTACTATACATCTTGTGCATTTTTTTATTCGTTATTGATTAATTATTCAAATCCATGTATATATACATATAATGTGAATGTTTTTATTAATATAAAATAAATAAAAAATACACTTATGTACATTCTACATAATATTATAATGTACGTACACAAGTAAAATGTATTCATAAGTATATATTAAAATATATTCGAGCAATTCACTTTATCTGGGGGTGCCGTCGTCGTCGTCGCCGAGTGTTGTGTATGCGTGTGTCGTTATACAGTATTGTAAAAATATTGATCACGCGCGCGCGCACCCCGAAAACACGACGGAGGTGGTGGAATTGGGCCGTGGACGGCGGCGGCTTGGGCGTTCGGGTGTGGGGTGGTAGGGTTCAAGAACCCCCAGGGGAAGGGCTCGACAGTACCATAGGGGTAGAAATCCGGCGCCACGGCCGACTTTTATTACGTTCGGCGGCCGCGAGGCGTATCGCTCGGCGTGCGGAAAACCGATTCCCTCCGCCGCCGGATGATAGCTATATTTATAATGGTAAGCCACTGCGTGCTGCTTATATATATGCGTGGACACCGACGTTTGGCCGTTGTAATTATTCTACGTGCGTATTATTTTACCGCCCCTTCCGACTACTACCAACAATCAACCCTGCTGCCCTACACACTTCCCCTCCAGGGCCACCCAAAGTGCCGTTGGCGTATATACAGAAACCATTAATCCCGCAGAAAATTAATTTTACCTTTACGGCTTTGCGGACTTATGTATAAAATGCGTGCATAGAGTCATTGTCACGTAATATTGTTATTTCTATTTTCATCTCTTCAAACGAACTTTTTTTTATACATTACATGCTCATATTAAAACATATTTGTTACTTTATTATTTACTCTTCTAGACGCATGTATCTATTAATTTATTAATACATTATTACGTGTAACTATTTGTCCTCCTCTCTTTTTCTTGAGGGAATGCACGTTCATTACAAATCTTGGAGACATTTTAAATCAACGAGTCGTGTTGGTATATTATGCAATTCATGTATATTGTATATGTTAAAAAAAATCCCATGTTTTAAGATTAAATTAATTAAACAATTTTCATTCTTGTCTTTTTGTATACAATTACTGATTTGTGATTTCAATACTTACGTTTTCCTTGTAAATATGAATTATATAATTCAAAATGAAAGACAATATAAAGTCTTGAAATTTGTTACATTATATTAAGTTACTAAAAACTAGTATCGATACATTTTGAAATTTTAAATTTACTGAACGGATGCTGAGCATTTAGAACTGGTCAAGTTACAATTTACTAATAAAACTACAATATTACTGATTTATTTCTCACGCCAGTAAATAATATAAATAATTTATCTTACGCTTTTTAGATGACTTAAAACAATAAAAATAATAAAAAAAACCCACTAAAATATCATTACTTTGGAAATCACTATGTCACGGTCGTTGATATCATCCACGAGTTCCCACGAATGTTTTGCGGAACAGAACGCAGTTACTGGTAATTTTGTACGTAAAAAATCATACGCATGTGATAACATGAATCGCTCTTTTTTGTATCCTTGTCTCTTAGGCTACGTCTCCCTTGATACGTGCATAAAAATTTAGTTCATTTTTTCAATAGACGTCCCAATGCAGACGGCTCAGCAGCAAGTAGAACACGAAACGCTCCTGCCTGCTATTGTTGTGTAAAGCATAATATATATTATAGTATGTACATGTATTAATTTAGACTCGTATTTCATTTCTTTTGTGTGGATAGGTTTGATAAGTCACCGTGTAATTTTTCATCGTTTTTATTTAAAAAAACAGACACGTGTTGATGGGGAGAGAGCAAAAATAGGCTGCTGTTGGTTTACGTGGCCGAAATTTAACAGGGTTAAACGATTTTACATCAGGTTGAAGTTATCGTTTTTGTAATTGAGTTTATTATATGTAATTGACATTTAATGATACATCGTAGTAGTTTAGTATAATAGCCGTCGTTCGGATTCTATTGTTCCTTTTACACAACCGATTTGACGAGAATTCGGAAAATAATTTTCACCTTTTCTTATTGACTGGACAAGTACATTTGAAATATTTCTACAACCTGAAACTATTTTCGAAAATTACTAGGTATGCTTGTAGAAATAATATTATGTTATACATTTGAATAAAATATAAAAATAAATTACCTAAAAATATTCTTTGAAAAAGTTTACTTAAAATATTTCATATCTTAAATTATTATACTTTTATGTATAATTTGTATACATTTATTGGCGTTGTCTGTTCAGGGATATTAAATATTTATTTAAAAAATCCACTAGAATGTATCATATCAAAGATTGTTTTGATTGAATTGAATTAAATTAAATATTTTTATTCCTGTTTTTATTTTTAAATAAACTATTATAATCAAATATCTCTATTTTGGTCTTATGTGCAATGCTTCTGAGACCGGATTAGTATCATCCTATTAAAATGCATTGTAAAAAAAGAAATATAATAATAGTGAACAGAATCATAAACTTTATTTGACGCTACGTTCAATTCAAAAGATACGGGTCCTTTTTTGTGCCCTTTAACAAACGAATAAAGAATATTAGTCGGTGTCCCACGGTATATAAAAATCCAATAAATATAATTATACAGTGAAGTCTTAATGTAGACTGTAGAGCTTATGAGTCAGAATTACAAAAATTGTATTAAATATTACTACTTAATTCAATTTTGTTCATTTAAGCTTTTAAATCTGATGGTAACTCATTTTTAATTTATGTAGATAGGTATCAATATGTATTATGTTTATTTGTTAGTTTTAATTTTTTGTCATCGAAAATTATATAATGATATGCTCTTGTTATTATTTATTTTGACATTTATTAAATGGTAGGATCTTTTCAGTTATTAGGTATAGGTACCTATATAAAAACCAAATATTTTTTTAAAGGCACCTATTTTATTGTGTATACTCGTACTTATTTATTGACTATCTCACAATGCGTATAAATATATACCCTTTCTGAAATTACCATTTGAATACATTGGATATATTTTGTTAAATTGCATGAAGGTTACACGTTCACTTGTATGTGCAAGTGCTTAATGTCCGTTTAGCTGTGCTGCTTAGTCATTATATTATATGCTATTATTATATGTATATTTATAATTTGATATGGTTTTTATACTAAAACCAAAATTGTAGAGTTTGAAATTTATTTTGAATTTTTACTAGGTATTAAATGTAATAATTCTTTCATTTAGTTCCATTGCATCGAACTGAATAATTTTTAACAATGTAATATTTGTATTTCAGCGATAATAGTGGTTGAATCGCTTACATTTTTAATTGCACCTATTATTTGAAAATTGATGTACGATAATGCACACTAAAATAGTTATTATTATTCTATTAAAAATCAATAGATAATTATGCTATTATATTATAATAATATTAAAAAGTGTTTAAATAGGTATTTTAAAAGGTCAAAATTTAATAATTAAGTATAGTTTAGTATAGTGTATTTAAAACAATAAATACTACTATAGGTAATGGCTATAATTAGCTTAATAAACTTATATGTGAATCATTATTTTAAAATGAAAAATAAAAATCATAAAGACATATTTAAAAATAACTAATTTTTTAATTTTGTTAATAACTAATAAGTGATAAATATAGGGAGTTATAGTATAATAAGTTAAATGATTTCGTTTGAAAAAATGACTGCATTATTTTTGAAGAGACGTCACGTATTGATACGGTTTAACAGAGTGTAAATGTTTGATGAGTAATTAAAAGTGAAATATGTACAGAAGGTTTAAAATAGAAGGGGAATATCTGAACCTGTGATTCTGATTCAGATGATTAATTGTGCATCGAAAATCGTCTTTTAATTGCAGGATGATCACACTGAGGCAATGACAAAGGATTTTCAACCGTGGTAAAATGAGTTCAACGAGCCACTGTCGTTCCGTTTGATGTAACTTCATGGTATACCTATTCCTATAAGCCTCTTAGATAAAAAAAATGTATACTATTCAAAGTATTTTTGTTTATATCTTATTAATGTAGTGGTTATCCATATCTAGTCACTATTGTAAATTTTAACTTACTTCTGGAGTACGCTTTAGTTGTAGGTATATTTAAATTGAATTAATTACGAAAAAGTGTTAATGTATCCTGTATTGAGAAAATAATATAATTTCTTAATTACTTAATTACTATCTATATATATTATATGATATGTATAAGTTGAATCGTGTGATTTTAGAAGTTATATTAAAAATAATATTTAAACGATATATTTTATCATTGACCTGTGTGATGCTAGTGGTATTTTTATATTGAACAAATAAAAAAACAATAGTTGTCAGTAGAAAATTGTATCTTATATCTATTAAATTATTCACTGTACAATATGATGACAATTTGCCTTAAAAACTGACTTAGCAGTATTCTTATCATATTCATGATTGTATCTTAATAGGCCACATTTTATAATACGCCGATATTAGTGTGACATTATGTAAAGATTAATTTAGTTCAATTGACCATCAGTATGTGAATAGGGTATTCTCTAGAAGTATTTAGCAGGACATTTATGGTTGCTTCTATTGGAATTTAAAATTGTATAATAATTAGTAGATACACATAATATAATATTCAAAGGTCAATTTAATTTGTTACGGATGCAATTCTTTATTTTCGTTGAACACAAATATTAGTTGAAACTATTTGTTATTATTGCTACCTAACATATATTCGTAATTACATACATTTTTAGATTTATAAAGATACCTACATAAATTCTATTTCACCAGGTATTTTTTTTTCGCAATAAGGAGCATTTTCTTTAAATTTTATCAAGAACCTTTAATGTTTTCCTACCTTTTTTTTGTGGAACTCATTAACTTAAAAATTCTAAATATGTTTTAAATGTTTTTAGTAGAAGTACATTTTGTTTATGTATTGTACTTGTGCTTTGGAATTTATATAACTGACTAGTAATGCGAAACTTTTGCTATTCTGATACTATTTCTTATGCCATTTATGCACAATAGATCTATACTTTATTAAACGTATGACCACTCTGTGCATATTAATAATCTTGTGGTACACCATTATTTATTTTGTTGGTAGTCTAGGTGACTACGAGTACTGTGCAAAGCCTCAGATACATGGTATATAATTTTACTTTGTTTATTTTGTGGTCCTGGTGCAGTATTTCAATTTTTAATGCAATAAATTACTGTTACTCTACTCAATATTACTTCTATCAATGTTTTTAATTATATTGCAATTTATTATGAATATTATATTGAATTTGTTTTTTTTTTGTAAAACCAAGTAGGTAGGTACTTAAGTTTCTTCTATCTAAGTTATTTATTATTAAAATAATAATACAATTTACACTGGTTAGTATAAGAATAATAAAAAAATAAAAGGTTTATAAAAAAATTAGTTTGATAGGTGTCACTGATTTATTATCAAATACCTACTAAAATGCTAAATTATAAGAAAAAACAACATTTGCCATTCGTATTAATAGTGACTATATAATATGAATGGACTCACCAGAGGTATACTAAAAAAACACTTACAACAGCAGGGCACAAGCTGACGTCACTTTGTAGATTCGAATTTCATTAATCATCCATCATCACAAGCAACTTTAATGCAATTACTATATGTCCATCCGACCAATGGTTTCCGTATTTAGGTCGGTAAACGGTTTTTATAAGCGTTAGTAATAATGAATATTGATGTATTGTTTCTTTTTATTTAAATACAAACAATATGTATATATTATATTACTATGTACATTGTATATACACATATAATTTGTATGGTCGTCATGGTAACACTCAGTGCCCCTAACGTTCACATAATTCCTATTAGAAGGGTCATTTGAATGTGTAGTTGGCGCCCTCTTTAATTTCTCCCCAGCTTGGCCTACGAAATATACACGTGGACGTTTAAATTATAAATCATGTCAATTATATAAAACATACAACACATATTAATTTTACACATATTATGACAGAGTACCAAAATTGCTTTGGTTTTATTCACTGACTATTTTCCTTATTTTTAATCGATTAAAGAACACAAGTTGTGTACATTTTAGTAAAGTTTTACTTTGTCGTTTAACTATTCCGTTATAGTAGTAAAGAGTGAAAATTATTGCAACATAATAAAATGGTGTGAGTTTAATGAGTCACGAGCGAACGAAATTAACATTATGTTTATTTGTTTTCGGTGTTTTTAATACGTCACTCCTAATATAGTGTCTATTTAAACGTATTTAAATATACATATATATTTTTTTTAGAAAAATATACAATTTAAAATATCAGTTAAGGTAAATATAAACTAATGATAATATCGGATAATATCTATTTGAAATATATAGTAAGTATGTACTATGTCTGTTAAATATTAAAGTAAGCATAAAATATAAGAGATACGCTATTTTACTTGCATTGTCATAAACATTTAAAAATATATTAAAAGCGTGTTTAAAATTATTGAATTTATACAACCTTTTGTTTTAATTATTATAATGGAATTTTTGTAATTATCACTGTTGTATTTACAGATATAGAGATTAGGCATAGTACTGATACTATGTTAATTATTTATTGAAAAATAATTACGAGGTCTTTTGGTAGGTATTTTTAAACTAATAATGTTATGTTTTCTTGTTGAATAGTTTATTTGAAATTGGGTCATAGTTGTAATCTGTGTCATAAAAATGAACATTAATTATACCTATATTCTAACGGGTTTAGGCACAATAATTTAAACTAATATTTAAAAGCTATACTTTTTATGTTATCATATACCTATATATTTATATAAATCGATAGTATTGTCCCTTAAGATTAGTTTGTGAATAATTTCTGTTTCAATATGTTTGTATAATTTACTAAAACCAGTAGAACATTAATCTTATGAGTACCTATGAAGGTATATTGTATACAGTATACCTACCTATATGACATAAATATTTAAGTGTAATAATTATTTTCATAAATGCTTAAAGTAAATTTGAATAGATGTCATGCAAAACTCTTAAGCTCTGATTTTAGAAAAAAAATATTCTTATATATTAATATAATATTATAAAGTGACTGGTGAGTAGGTGTGTCTCACTTATAGTAGCGCGTTTGGCGCCGTTTCCTGCTTTGTATTGTGGAACTGGAACACATGCGAGTACGCTAGCCAACCGGTTCGAAGGTATATCGTTGGGAAAAGCGATCGATTATTATTAACCGCAGAGGAAGGTCAAGTTTATATGTTTCTTTAAAACGAGATGTTTTAATGTTACTTTTGTTTTTACGGAATAAATAACGAACAGTACAATTTATTCGCTAGTGGGTCTCTGGCAATTTAATCACTTTCACCACGAAAGTCGTGACCGACCAGGCATAGTATAAAACAGTCACTATTGCGTCCATTAATAACTATTATGAAAATAATATAATGATATTATACTCTCGTCTCTCACGCGAACCGGACTGAAAAATATGCACTGCGCAATTTTTTAATGTATTATAATAATATTTTGTGTGCCGTTTTATAATCGTCTTGAAGTTGTTTATTTGTGACTATAAACGTTAAAACTTCGAAATCGGTCTCTATGCTAATACACGATGATAAATAAAAAATTAACACCCTTTTATTTTTATCAGTTTGTTAGATATATTCTCGTTTTTACCTAAACTTTTGACTCATCAAATAACAATGAATTATTATGTGATATTAAATTAATAAGCGACCTTTTAGGGATTCCACCATTTTGTGAAGCTTGAGTTTTGTTATTAACATTTTGTGAAGATTATAAATAGATAGCAAGCTAGTTATAAAATTA
>PVMI01023091.1:0-12830 GCA_008528875.1 Aulacorthum solani
AAATAACTTCACTAAATGAAGTTGAAAAATAGTTCATTGGATTTTCTAAATCGGTTTATTTATATTCTTCATGGGCCTTAAATTAATTCAAAATATGTTGGTAGGTAGTCTGATAACGATTATAGTCTAATACATATTATAATATGTATAATGTAGACGGAGGTATTATACATACTAAATTGAACTCCTAGGTATAAAATAGGATAACTATTATCTTTGCTCGTACCATCGTTTAATAAAAGTATGATACCTGCCTATTTAATATTACAATCTAAAGTTACCTACGTGGTTATAAAATAATATTAAGTTTACGAAGTTTGTAATCATCAAATTATAAAGTTTCGAGACTTAAATTGCTGACTTTTCACAAAGTGAACTAAGTAGACAATATTTATGATTTATCAAAAGAGTTCATTGAAACTTTGGATACTATTTAGGGGCCTATAAAATTAGTTATACATATATCTTTGTTCCATTGTGTACCTGCGTATGTACCCTATACGGTTTATGAATCATTTTCATAAAATATGTGCAAATATTATATTATTATTATTATTAAATAGGTAGTTATTGATATTATTGATAAAACATAATAATTACGTTTTTAATTCTTTCGTTGGTTCAAATTTGTTTGAGTAGCGTTCACAAAATGTTAATTAACAATCAATTAGCACCCCACTTCTAGCACGTGCAGTTTGAAATCATAATAACATTAATGGTTCACACGCTTGGTCATAATTCATTCAAAATACAATAACTGTGACAAGTGATGTAGGGCGGTTTTCGATTTCCACAGGGACGGACAAATAAACAATGAAGAATTCTTAATTTTAATAGCCCTCCGATGTTAACATTACGTCAATACATGTTCATACAACATGTATGGTAAACGCAATTATCCACAACACTGTTTAAGTAGGCATGTCATATTATTATCTAATACATGGGTAGGCAGTACTCATGCAATATGATGGAGAAATCCAATATGTATTCGATAGAGTTGAAGGTTCTTGTCGTAGTTTAATTAAAATACCTAATAGGTACCTATACTGCTATAAGTGTATTGAGTACGCATAGGTATAATATGCACATTCCAGCATTTCGTGCAAGTATTGTGTATAGCACGGTAAAGTAAAAACGAAATAATCACATAATAATTAAGAGGATTTAATAATCCAGTAATATATACAAATCTAATAATCTATAATATCTAATAATATATACAATAATTAATGTTGGTTTATAAATAGAAATTTGATTCGAAGTAATGCTATTAATACAAATGGAGAATGGCGATATATATCCCTAAAAAAGTATAATGTTAACTAGTTAAATTGACCTATAAAAGTCATAGAGCAGACAAAAGTAATTTTTTTAAATGTAAGACAACTGCTAACAATTTCTCTCATTTTAAAATAAATATTCAAACTATATTTAATTAAAATTATCTAAAATAAGTAAATTAAAGTACACATTTAAATGTTCAAAGACAGGTTGTTTGTTTGATTGATTCGATGGAACACGTCAATTCTGTGATGGTATATATTAAAAGATAATATAATGGATAAGTACTAATATCAAACTATTTATTTAGATTAAATTACTATCGATATCCGATTAAATTAATCACAAAACAATAGATTTAATACTATAATAGGTAATATGGTTAATTGATACCTATTTATTCAAATCTAAGTTGTTGCAAAAACCTATATAATATTATAATAAACGGATATGAATACATTTATAGGGCAGGTACCTAAACCACTGCTTATGAGAAAACGACTTCAAAAATGTGGATATGGTCTTTTGGGAGAGATTGAAAGTAATCTCACCGCTCAGTTCCGGTTACAATATTCCTGCAATGTTTCTCATTATAGCTACATATACGTCCCACTTGGGGTTGTTAGAAACGTTCGAGGCCTGCCAATTTTAACGGGAAAACATAAATCTTAAAAAGGTATGGGTTTATGGATTATTTTAATCTTGAAACAACTATACTACTCGTCGCATTAAATAAATTTAAAAAAAAATAATAATTAGGAACTAAACCTATTGTTTTATTACATAATAAAAGATGCAAAACACAAACAATATGATCAGCCGAGAGTGATTAAAAGTATAATATATATAATATAAAAAAAATACAATTCAATAAAATGGTACATTTTTTTTGGTTTTCTTCCAGAAATATTTGTGTATTGTATCGAAGAAAAGTTATCGAAGTATTACACTATTAAACGAATAAAATTGACTAATATAACTTGAAATCGATTGTATACACATCATAATAATATATTATATAAATATTTAAGTCATATCACACACAGACACACGAAAAAAAAAAGTTTCTTATCTACAGGCGATGATGACATGTCATCTACAACAGCGGTTTAGCATTATAAGACTTCATACAAGAATAAACCGCAGCTTCAAGTTCGAAAACTCCCACCCTCTCTCTTACCAAATCAAAAAAAAAAACTCTTCCTAATACTATTTTTTGTTTGTTTTGATAATTTGGTAGGGAACTTGAACTCGTGCAAAATATTTGGGTAATTTAAACATATACATGTTTATTACCACACACTTTTTTTTATTGGTACCAAACAATGGCGTTTTTGAACAGTAAAATAGTTGCTGGTCTGTTGTACGATACAATATTTGATAACTTATTTTTGCAATATTTTGGAAAATCGGTGGTCGTCTAATGATTAAACACATAATTTTATAGACGATCCGAAATAGTGTAACCACCAAACATTAAAAATGCTTATATTAATATTGAATAATTATGATTTCGGCTAAATTGTGCAGTGTTCAGCGGTACCATATTATCATGGCTGTTGTATTTCAACCCACCTACGATAAGTCTGAATTTTGAAGAGTAAAACATATACTGTGGAATACGAGTTCGTAACTCTCAGCGTGCGGTAACTTAAAAGCGGTTATCATGAATATAATATGTACCTATATATATAAATATATACAAGAGAGACTTCGGGTGCGATGGTTAGATCAACCTGCAAGAATGGGACTGCGATCGCTTCCTGGACGACTTCGGATGTGTTTTGAAGCTCATGCAGCACTGGGTCTTCCGGTTCAGGCTGGACGTACTAGCGTTGTCGTCGAGCTCGTCGCACCGCCGCTGTCGGCCGTATATCTGTCCGTCCGACTTGGACGCGGTCACCGCTCGGGCACCGGGTGGCGACGCGGACGACGATGGGGATAGCGGGGTGGTCGGGCCGACCGAAGATAGGTCCAAATCATCGATGTCGTCGCCGTCGTCTTCGTCGTCGCCCGGGGGTAGGTCGTCGTCCGAAGATTCCGGGAAGGGGTGCGGGTGGTCGTCGGACACTTCCGATCCGTCCAGGTCGACCTCGCGGGTGTGCAGCGATCGCTGGTCGTCCGAATCGACGCTGTCCACGCAATCAGACGAAACGTAATCGGCCACGTGCACCAGCACGGGATTGGACTTGGTAGCCGGCGGCGGCGGTGGCGGCGGAGGAGGAGGAGGTGGCGACGGCGATGGCGCCGACATCGAAGGTGGCTCCGGAAGTTCCACCGGAAGTGTCGGTGACGACTCGGCCAACGTATCCTCTTCCTTGTGCGTCTCTGGTGATGACGGGGCCGTCTGAGTGCCACCACGACCACCGCCCACGTTTCTCACGAACCTGTGCCTCTGGACGGCCACGACGGCAGCCATGGCCGAAGTGGAGTCCGGCTTCGGCAACTGTTCGATTTTTCTAGTGAATCGCGACAGCGGCGATGAACTCCTGTTCAGACACGTCAATCGTTGCAGTTCCTTCTGGGAAACAATGGGCGTGCAACTTATCGAGTTCGACCTAGACTCTGAAAAACGTACAATGGTTAGTTCATTTCCCGGTCGAAACGTCACTATAAGGCGGTCACATTAACCAATCTAATTTATTTCGAGGATAAAACAAGTCATTTTCATACATTTTTGAGGCTCTAATTTCTAACCATTTTAATAGAGCAGATCTGAAAATGGCGGATAATTTAGCATTAGTTAAATTTTTAGCTTCAGTAGGTAGTAACTTTAAACGCATACAAATAAAAAACTATGAACACAGCTTAAATTTAACATTTTTATTATTTATACAGTGCACTTTTGTTTTAAATGTTTAATTATGTGCACCAAGTTATGAAAAGGTTTTTTGAACAACACGCTTTTATTAAGAAAATGATTGTTTTGTATAATTAATTTGTATGGTTTTACGGAATTGTAAAAATATTTAAATGCATGTGAATTATAAATTGCAGAAGGCATAAGATTTAATCATACTTTTTGGCTGAATAAAATCTAAATTTGTAATTAGGTAAATACAATTGTTCAGTGTAATTTCACACACTTTTGTTCGCAATATCAAATATATTGTGCACAATTTATTAGTTAACTTGTATAAAACATTAATTTATTGTTCGTTGTAAACTACAAAATATTTAAGAGACTTATTAATATTTTTAGATATTATATATATAATTATTATTTCTAACAATATCAAGTATCATCTAAAAAAAAAATCAACCCGATAATCATTCAGAACTATTATAACGATTAACATTATTTATACATAACCTACTCGAAAAAATCGTTTTGGTTGGTGTATGTTTGTAATAGATTTTATATAATATTATTACGAGAGGCACAGCAAGATGTTTAACGTTATATTTTTTTTTAAATAAGTTTCTCAGCACAAACACTATCATAATAATTATTTAAGAGTTCGTTTAAAAAGTTTACCTATGGCACATTTTCATTTTTCAACTCGTACGCAAACATATTTTATGTTATTTTTATGGTAATATACAACACGAACTTAAAATGATGTTTTATTTTTATTATTCTTATTCTAAAGTACAGCATAGGACATAGGTGCATTAAATAAAATAAAGTAGGTGCTTAAAATAATCTCAATAATATGCAAAACAATACATATAGTACCTGTATTATGTTTGTGCAATGAATTCTATATTTTATCACGTGATTCAAGTCATATTATTATTAATATTGAACGACGTTTTATTATTTATCGCTAAAACGGAACATACATTTTCAAAATAATTAAATTAAATAACTGTTAAATTTATTGGTGCTTTGAATAATACGCAAATGTCATAATAGACCATACAACAATTGTGTATTACTTGGTATTATTATTATTCGATTAAAACCAGAAAATACAACATTATTAAGGTAATAATGTTATTTAAAATAATAACCTTAACCCATACAGATAAAATAAATCCTAATAATTGTTGTCGATGAATCTCCGTTTTATTGTCAAGATCTTTTTATTACAATAATAAAAACAATTCAATCCATATGAATAACACACAGACAAACTTTGAAAACATTTCGTGATTTACGAGTAATCAAAGCACAGTAAAGATTATACTATCGTAAATTATTATATCATTCAAATGCTAGTTGTAACTTTAGCCGCTAAACATTTACGTTCGTAAAGAAAAAGAAAGGATTATGATATTATAATCTTCTAGATTTTATTTTTCAATCTTCATTGCAGACATAAAAAGTATTAAATTTCGTTTTTTAATTGCAGAAATTACAGTTCTGTTTTGAAAATGGTAAAAATTATACATTTTTTTATGCTTTTGAATTTGAGATTATTATTTTCTTTAATATATTATATATGAAATTACGTGCATTAAAGGGTTTTTTCATCTACCATTGTTTTATTCGAAAATATTATTATTATCTGATTTAGTTTTCTTTTTATGATTTTCATTTATCCTTATCTAATTAAAATCGGTTTATTCATTTCTATCTTTTGTTTAAGTAATTCATTTATTTTAAAATACTTATATTTTTTATTGTATAAATAATTATACTAAATATTTTTTTTCGAAAATTTAAAACCTTAAATTACTAGATTTATAGCTGAAAAACAATAACAATAAATATTTCATTTAACGTAAAATATATTATAAAGGAACTCATCACATTTAACATAAGAATTTGAATTTAAGAAAATAATATAAATGCCATTTAGATTTTTTCGGGTAATTAAATATATTATATTGTACTATAAAATGTTAAGCCTTTTATTTAAAATATCTTGATTTTATTTATATAGGCACACGTAATTTGTTCTATTGAAGCCTTTAGTATTACACACAACTAAGATAGTTTTAAGGTATCTTTAAAATATAATAATTTAGGTCACTGTTTGGCGTTGAAGGTGCTATAAAGTATACTTTGAGGACTCGTTTATGTGTATATTGAACGATTGTATAACTGGACATCAAAATATATTCATTCGATACCGCGCAACAATATTATTCAGACATCGTCAATAATTAATTTTTAATTATTATTTAAACTTTAGTTTAGATTGTAGTACAATTTTAACAAACAAACCTCGGTAATATTCTCTGACTGGCGAACGCGATATCGAGTGCCTAGCCACTTCTTGAAACGTTACCGGCGAGTACGTCCTGATCCTGTCTTCGGCCAACTGCATGTTCATGTCCGTGTTGCGTTCCACAATGTCGAACACAGCATCGGCACTGCGCTCCCACTCCAACTCCGGTACATCGGAATTGGCCAGCGGCAGCACCCGACTTAACGGAGGTCGGCTTTCCCGGTGCTCCAACCAGTACGTTTTCATGGCGCCTGAAGAACGAATTTCAGAATCAGGACATACCACGCCAGGACCACAGCGATGGCGGCGGTCCTTACCTTTTCCTTTCACGTAAATCTCACCGCGTTCTTTGACCATATACGACGCCGAAATCAGATCCCTGGTGGTCTGTGATATGTGAATTTTCATGGCCTCGCTGGTGGATTCCATCCGGGACGCAGTGTTCACCGAGTCGCCGAACAAACAGTACCTCGGCATCTTCAAACCGACAATGCC
Organism: Aulacorthum solani; assembly: GCA_008528875.1. Lineage (NCBI taxonomy): Eukaryota > Metazoa > Arthropoda > Insecta > Hemiptera > Aphididae > Aulacorthum > Aulacorthum solani. Next base: position 6,900 of record PVMI01023091.1, read on the forward strand.
GGCTACCACTGCTCCGGAATGCACGCCGACGCGGATTTGCAAATGAGACCCTACGAAATACATAAGCGGTTTCATTGCTAATTACATTTTCTATTAAAGAATATTGTAGACATGATGTCGACAGAAACGTAAGGTGTGTGTGTGCATTCGAACAATTATAGTTAAAACAATAAACAATAAATAATAAATAACTACCAGTCGACGGATCTTTTAGATCTGTAATAGCGTCGACCATATCCAATGCCATATCACAAACTTTCTCCGCGTGATTGTCTTCAGTCATCGGTGCACCCGAAACGACCATATATGCATCACCGATGGTTTCGACCTGCAAATTTATTTTTAATTAATACGATCGTGGTTAACACATGAATTAGGTATGCATCATAACGTATTCGGCAATGTGTAACCTTATAAACTTTGTTTCGTTCTGTTAGTGTGTCGAATATAGAATACATGGCGTTCAGCATTGAAACCACTTCCATTGGGGTGATTCTGCTGCATATTTCGGTAAACGTGACTATGTCCGAAAATAATATGGACACGCTGTCAAACATCTGAAAAATGATTTATGTACTGTTATAATCAATTCATTTTTTAAGACTTACTTGGCATGTGTCTATGGGATTTTCACCCGACCTCAGTCGATCGGCCACTTGTTTGGGTATCATCTGATAAAGCAGCTCATCAGTACGCTTCATTTCTTCATCTAGTTTCCGCATCGACTCTTCCAGTTTTTTTGACTTTAACTGCTCTTGGTCGAGTGCCAGCTTTAATTCAACCGACTGTTGTGTCCCTGCCAACATTAGGTCCCTAGGGTAGAACAGAAACAAAACGAGCACCCATCAACTTGTATATTGTTATACACATGTATCGCAGTAATCAGCCATCGTGTACATGTTTATTGACAAAAATTAAATAGGTAAACGAAAAGTTTCCAATTAACTATTATGTTCGAAACCAACCTGCTGAAATCGTGCATAGAGAGATCATTTATGTATAGGCCAGTAGTTACTAATGCATTGAGATCAGGCATTACGGGCGTACCCAAGTACATCATCATTTGCCAATTGTCCATATAAATCATTTGTCCTAAGATAATCAATGGTTGTTTTCATTTAATGGTCATTTCGTATGATTAAAATAATATTCTTTAATATATTATGATAAAACCTTCGAAAATGTTCTTATTTGTATATAATTTATATACCTTTCAATCGAAGTTTGTTTTCTTCGGGGGAAAAATAAGATTCGTCGCTCAGAATGACGTGTCTGTCTGTTGGTCGATTGGAAAGCACTGGTTGAACAGTTACAAGCTCAAAAATATTGTTTGTTCGATTCAAAATCTGTTTCACAAAAATTGTTGGTCACAATTGTTTTTTAAATTTTTAAAATGTTTAGTTATAAAAAAAAAAAATATTTACCGTTTGAAATTTAAAAGCTATTAAGGGTCTGACAAGATCAAACCAATTAGTAATCCGTTTTCCAACTAGATCTGGTAAAATGACCATCAATGAATTGCCAATGCTTTGAACAATCATGTTGGAGCTGTATGAGAAACAATATCAGTTCAATATATGTATTTTGGGTACAGCTATTATTTCCCTCCGCAGATTTAAAATAATTATGTGTATATAAAATCTTAAAAAAAAAAAAAAAAAATAGCTAAAAAAATAATTAATGAAGCGAAATAATATTAATTTTACGTCTGTTTTTTGTCATCGACCTGAACACAATGCAAAACGGAAATATTTCGAACAGCACCGATGCACTTATTGGAAGATGTTTTTCCTCCCTTGTCATTGTCATCGATGCTAATGTAAACGCTCTATTATCAAATTTCAATTGAAACGTCACGTGCACTGTATCCATTAAAATCTCCTCACGAACTAGCTCAATGCGCATTTCCTAAAATTATTACACACCCGTTGAAAAAGGTTAACTTAAAGCTACACTATTGGTTCGTGTTACTATTAACCTTGTGATAAAAATGCCTAGCCACTTCTTTTATTTGACCCATTGTGTAGTACACGAAGCCACGACGTTTACTACGGTAATGTAATGTCAATCCTTGTCTAGACTCGTTTTCGCAAATGAACGAAGGCGCTTGCATTCTTGGGTATGAAAACTTCAGATATTCGTGTAAATTGTCCAAACCTATATAAACCCAATCATACAACAATATATATATATAATATTTTTTTAGTTCTAATATATTATTTGACATGGTTGTTAATAAAACCAAATCTAAATATAATTTAGACCGAATTATTCAAATGACCAGTTTTTTTAAGCACCAACAACACATTTGTTTTTTATTTTTATTTTAGTATATATATATATATCAAAACACTGCATTTTATATCAATAAATTTTTTCGCACAACATGCTACAACTTGTTTTATTAGTTTTAATACCCAATCCAATCAATTTACTACAAATATTATGTAACAATAATAATAAAAACAAAAAAAAAAAAAATTAATCGAGAGTCCCTGTCATTTTTTTTTTATTGATTAAAAACATAAATTAATAACGGATGAATAAAAGAAGTGTAACAATGTATGTTCTTAATCACTTATATGAAATATAACGAATGTCGCATTGAATATAATTTCTTATATGAAATGTACTAAAAATTAACATAAAAATGTTTAGATATCACTAACAGTTATAATTAAACACATTTAATTAAATGATTTCAAAAGAGTTATAATATTTTATGGGTTAAAATTATAAGAAATCATTTTAGTGTGTGCGTTCATAATTTTTATCTCGTTTTTATATCTGTGTTTGCTTATTTTGTTGTTGCACAACCGTGTAACAATTATGAACATTATTGTATTGGACACTATAGGTTCTATGTGTAAGCCTCACCAGAAGAAAAGCACCCGTTGTTCTAATATACAAATATATTATAAATAAATAAATGCACCGAGCTTATGGTATTAAGTTAGTTGAGAAATGGAACGAGAAAAAAACATGAAAAATAAATAAGATGAGACTAGGAGCGAAGGAGAATGAGAAAATATGTGTGCGTATAATAAATAAAAAAACGCAGATAGAATAGCAAGATAACAATACAGTTGAATTTTTTAAAATGCAAGTATAAAAGTATTACTCGAAATATTATATTATTTCGTATAAAAATGATTCTATAATATTAGAAAAACGGCAAATAATTTGTCCAAACAACTTAAACGTCAACTGGAAAAATAACGAACAGTATGGTGTACATCTTAATATAAATCAAACAAATTCTAGAATTGATGACATTGTTGAATAAAACAAGAGTAGGTAGAAAATTATTATAATAATATTATGTACATTGATTTATTTATTTTATCCTTTTATTTTTTTTCCGTTTAAGCCGACAGCAGAGGAGGCTCTGTGAAACAATAATACTACTCCTCTGCTGCCATCGTTTATAAATGTTTATAATACACTGATAAAGTACATACTCAACACATTTTAAATACAATTATGAATATATTTATTTTGTCCTAAAAACCATGGAATGTCTATTGGAAGAGTTTATGAATTATTTTAATTATTATAATATTATAACGTCGGTATAATAATAATCCTGCCGTTGTGCACAGATTAAGAAGTGATACGAAACCTTATTTATTTTTATTTTCATTAATAAAAATCAATAGTATTCTATGCGCAGTATGATTTGAAGTGCATATCATGGAGAAGGTAGGGTTTCATACATGTGTACATAATATGAACGTATATATTTTAAGGTCAAAGTGTATTATCGATTCAAGTCACGACTAAGCGTATGAATGAAACTTGTAAATCGTTATGAGTACTACGCTAGTTCTATAAATAACCGTTAACGTGAAATTCAGATTATACATTCACTGGTGTATAGAATGATTACAAAAAAGTATTGGTTTCAATGTTAAATTGAGCAGGAAAACTTCTATCGAAATTATTTTAAAAGAGATTAAATAATAATACATTTTTAATTGAAATCGATTTTATACCGTTTAGAAAGTCTCTCATGTGCCGCCCCAATACAGACAGCACTCGATCATAGCCGTATTGGCCAACAAAGCTGACAAAATGAACTCCCATTTGTTCGAAAAATTCTTTCTCCGTAATTCCGAGTACCTTAAAAAAAACACATGAAATGCGAGTTTAAACAAATGGTTCAACACATCTAAGTGGACATTTTTTACGAAAAAAAAACGTGTTAAATGTGCATAATACTTGTTGGGATTTTTTCGCTAGTCGTGGAATAAGCGTTTCACAATAGACTTGGTGTACACTAAAACTAGGTTGATCCACATTGGCCATTCGCCGAATCTCTTCCCATCTGTCTTCGCCGTACATTTTTTTTATGTACTCCGAAAGGTTTTCCAATAAGAGCCCGTACATGTTTGATCTGAAATAAAATAGTCGCTTTATGAATTGTCATCGAAGTGTTTTCACCAGAGTCTCGCGTTCAAGATATTGGACCAAACTGCCTGTGAAATTGATTTAAAAAATACCAGATGAAACGTTTCAAACCAATGGTCTCTCCGGTAAAATGTGTTCTCAGATAATACACAATTTAAAAAGGGACTTAAGAAATAATGGTCTTTTTATAGAATATATATATATATCAATTAATTTACCAAACACAAAGTATTAGGTACTGTGATATCAAACGTAATTTGTATGAAAGGGTTCCCCTTCTTTGATAATATAATATATTATTTATTGAAGTCAATATTCTTGTTTATCAGCGACACACAGCTTGCAGCTTTTATTTTTCTCTTTTTAGTTTCCCCGATGAGTTACGAATGACAAATCACACATTACCATCAATTTTAAAATCTTTTTCGAAACGATTTATGTACAAAACCTACCGCCGCATCGATAGCATTAAACGTAAAAGACTTTTTGTGTTAATTATTAATCCGTTCACGACAATTTTTACAAAGCTAAGTAAAAAAAAAAAAAAACCCAACCGATCCGATCATATTTCAATCACGATTTTCCTTTTGTCATTCATTTTGTTATATAGTATGATTATAATATGGGTTTTATAATATTTCTACATAATGTACGTAGTATATAGGTCTCTGTTTAGCATTCTTTATTATCCCGTTTTAAATTATTGAGTGACAAAATACGTGACACAGCCATTGCGTTTTTATTCCTCGAAAAATTCTCGTACTTAATTCAATTCCAATTTATTCTGTGATACGACCACATGTTCTGAAATCACAATTTTTACAGTTTACCATTTAATTCTGTAATATGCCAAGGTTTCGGTACGAGCATTTAATATTTAGCGGTACCATTACGACTTCTGAAACCGCTGACATCCCGCTGGACGTTTAATTTTATACCTACCTATGTTTTGTTAGTGACAAAATATATTTATTAATTTGAAACGTTTGGCCCGTTGCAAACGGGACACTGTATCGGTGTGCCAATTACGTGGCAGGATAGGGTGTTTCTTTTTAACGTACTTTCCACACAGGTGCAATGATTTCGAGCTATAAATTACTCTAAATGTCGTCACCATAGAAACATCTGGTCATTGCATAAGCTCACTAGTCCAATATCCGAGATGTCGTAAATTTCCTTTCAACTATAAGAGTACGGTTAAGAGATGTCGTTTTCAGGCATCATATATTTTTTTATGCCACGTTTCAAAATAGTATACAAATTTTTAAACATTTGATGATACGTACGAAATCTTTATAAGCTTTAAGTAAAAAAAAAAATTAATTAAGCTTAAAACGTTTAATCTGACTATTAACACTAATGATAAGCTATTATTTTGTCGAATTTCCCGAAAATACTTTGAACGAGAAAAATTGAATGTTTGCTTACAACTAGTATTAATTGTTATTTCAATTTTTTTAAAATATAACAATGTTTATTTATTGATGTTAAATGTATAGAAACTACGTCTTAAAATAACCC
>PVMI01023146.1:0-11528 GCA_008528875.1 Aulacorthum solani
TATAAAAACTAATTTCTCTCCATTAAATATTACATTATATGTTTTAAGTTCTCTATTAACAAAATTGTTATTTTTTTTTTTTAGGTAAAATTAGCACAAGAAAATAAAAACATACTCTTAAAATCAGCAATGAAAATATTTATGGGAAGTTCTAAGAATTATGATTGTGCTACAGAGTTATTACCATTTGAAAATCACTTAAAGGAAATTGATTCATATCCTGGGGAATTTCATTATTTAATAGCCAGAGCATATGGCCGCCAAAAAAATTATCAATTGGCTTTAGAACATCTTCGTAAAGCACGCAAAGCAGAAGTTGTAGACTCAAAGGTAATACAAATTTAAAAACGAAAACTCAATAGTTTGAAGTGTTTGAACTAAAAAATATGTATCGAACTTCTATAAAAAGGTTGAATTATAAAATCAATCTTCAATGAATAGCTTATAGATTCTGAGCGGAGTGAAACGTACACGTTTTATAAGAGAAAAATACTTTTCAGATCTTCAACGTCGAGCACGGTTTCTAGTAGAACATTTGATCTAGGTTTTAGTTTAAAACTGATCAAAGTGAAAATGTCGAGTACTTTTCAAAATACTCGGGAAAAACAAAAAAAAATTTAATTAGGGACAAATTGAAATTTTTAAGCTAAACCAGTTTTCAACAAATTCTATTTTGCTTTTTGTTGTACTCAAAAATTAATAACTGTAGAGGCTTGAATTTTCCCCAAATAATATTCAAATATATTAGCATTTTCTAGCTTTACATAGTTTTTAAAATATTTGGATTAGTTTCAAGGTTTTTTTACGATGAATCTATTCTCTACGTCAACGAATTATTTTACGTTAATAACAGCTAGTAATATTATATGATATTATTTTTATTATAATAAGTATATAATAAAATATATGTGATCAATTTGTTTAGATAATCGTACGACAGGAAAAGTAATAGAAAAATAAATTATAAAAAATTAATAGTATTAATAATATCTTTAGAAATAATAGCTGACGGTCGTCTCCAAACAGAATCGATTGTAGGTACAATGAATTATCATTGAATTAAAATTTAACACATTCATTACAGTGATCTTTTTGTTTATGACGTTTTGAGGTAAGTAAACTCAACATTTTCTATACAGCAAAGCGATATCCTTAGTTTTTAAATTTTTTAATAAGCATTTAAGTTTTGATAAGTGGAATTCAAATGACGTAGGCCAACTTTCCTATTCCATTTAACTCTATTTTTCATTGTGTATTATAAACATTTATAAATCAACATTATTACATAAGTATTCGATATCCAAAATGTTATGAAAAATATATTATGTTTTTGTTTAGAAATAAAAAGTCGCTAGTGATTTCATTAACAAGAGGTATAAAGCGATAAAAAAAAAAAAAAATAATTGATCTTAAATTTTCTAAAAATAATGTTTATTTTTAAATGAATTACCCTGTGGCACTTTGGCAGTGACCCAGTGTCGCCTGAATTATTGTATTAATTATTCATGTTTTGTATTTAACCATTGTTTTCTTTATTTTCTTCTTTGTTGTACTTAAAATACTATAGTACCTACTAATATTAGTTTATGTTTTTTTATCAACAGACTCGTCAAACCAATAAAAAAGTACAAGCATATTATGAAAAAATATACACACTCACGAATGCAATAGTGTCAAATGGCAATAAATAGACAAGTCTAGAAAAATTCTAGGCACAATTTTATACTTATTTTAGTTTTGCTTGAATTAAAAAAAAAAAATTTTAATTAAAAATATTTATTACATTTACTGTCTTTTAAATGAACGTTCTTTATTTAAAAATATTTCATTTATTTCCTACATTTTTATTTCTAAAAATTACTCAATTAAAGAATTTCACTACCTACATGAAAAATCAAAAATGTTTATTATTTATATTTACTGGCTGTTGTATGTAATTATTATGCTACATTTTTTCTGATTATAAAACAGGATTTTGTTATGTTTTTGTAATTAAAATAATCGTATAGGCACATACTGGAAATGTATACCAAAAATGTATAGGTATTATATAATTATTATTAGAATTGTTTTCACACGCTATAAATTTTTTTAAATAAATAGTTATATGAAAAAATTATTAAGTACCCAATAGTACTACCTATCCTTAGAAATAGAGGCAGACACGTTGTCTCTGATTACGATAATTTTTCGTATTCAATTATTATTAATTATTGAATTTAAATACAACGCACATCCATTAAAGTGACCTACTTAATTATGTGGTATGCACTCGAAACTCGAAACCTTTATACACCTCGATATTTAAAACTGATTTGAGTAATTTTTTCAGTTTTATTATTACCATTAATTCTTCTTTTACTATAAATGTATATAGAATTTATATTGTTGTTCGGGTCTGATTTATGAATCTTGTATATAAAACATTGTAAACGGAACTATTATTTCTGTAAATATAACTGTAGTTTGTTTTTTATGCGGAATATTGATATTTTCGATAGTCACTGCTATCGATTTCACTTAAAGTACTTAATAATGTATTGTTATAAATAATTTACCTATAAATGACTTCTCCGAAAAGCAAAGTTATAAACCATTCAGATTTTGTATTTTTGTCACAGTATTGTATAAATAATAAATAGATATTTAACTCAATTTGAGATACAATTATAAATGTTATAGTTCTTAAAAATAAAAAATAGTTAAACATTTTGATTTTATATAATAATAAATTATCGTGTAGTTCACTATTTTTTGATTGATCTATATTTTTTAATGCCACGATCAATAAATATTTGGATACCCCCTTCTCTATTTATCACAATGACAATATTAAGTATTAAGGCATACAGATACAACATCGGACGAAACTATTTCACAGTTGATTCAATTTATTTTATAACAGACCTAACGCACAACCTTTATAATTTATTCTCTGCAAATATTTTTGCTCATCGTAGCGGCATCGTGGAATTTGGTTTGTATTGGTTTGAATACTATATGGTGCGAACAAGACAAGAAATCTTCAGCTGTTGGTGAGTGTGTTATATATATAATATAGAAAGGTGCTTCATAATGTCATGAAAGGAGGAAAATGCTGTTGTGAAAAATCTAAAAGCAAGAGTTACTTGATGGATTAAAAGATCAACTATGTAAGGAACTCTACAGAACTTCAATCACAAACCAGACACGACAACGGATGAACGGGAACCTGTAAAAAACGTTCACAATCTGGACAAAATTCTGTACGTATTACTAATTTTTTTGTATAAAAGATTTATCGTATAATCATTGTTTTTGGAATAATACAATACATAAAGTGCAAACATTGTTCAGCTCTCTTTTATAGTTTTATCAAATTCGTTATTAGAATATAATCAATGCCTAAAATCAATTTACAATATAAATACCTATACATAATATTATAATATCAAATATTATTAAGTTCAGCTGTAATTCTATGAATAAATAAGTACATAGTATAATAATAAGTAATCACAATAAGATTAACAGTTTTTTTAGATATTTTAAATTTTTAAGTTAAAATTTGAAAGAAATCCTATATTTAATAGAGGAATTTAGTTATTTTGTTGTAATTTAAAAATAAGTATATTATTATATTACTGTATTACTAATGGTCAATAGTAAAATACATTTTTTTAATAGCAATAATATAGTAAATCTATACACCGTTTCTGCTATACAGTAATATTTTATAGCATTGAATTTAAATTCAACATATTATTCATAACAATGACCCATCTAAACACCTACGATACAGCACAGAGATATTTACTTACTACTGTTAATTTGAGTACCTTGATATTTCTCATCCATTTAATGTGCCAAGAAGACACCACACATATTTACATGCATATCTCTATCTTAAACATAACACAACAAAATTATGTGTTATCAATTTATCATATAGAATTACAATTTTGCTTGAATGAATAATATATGATTATCTAACGCCATAGACACTGTTTAAGGGGTTTGAAATAGGCAATCCTAATATTATTTTAAGATGAATAAAAATTTAAAATCTTCAAAATTATATTTTAACACTAACTCAGAGTAATATTAATGTGCCGATAAGGAATTCTAGTACCATTTTTGTTTTCGCATAATAACGATATTAGAATTCAAAATATAGTATCAAGTAAGACAAACTTAAATCATAAACTTATACGAGTTTAGTATTTACAGGCTTACAACAAATATGCTTAATTTTCACACTACATAGAAGAGAGCTTATCTGTGTCACATCGTTTTTTTTTATTATTATTGATATTTTTAGTGGCTGATTTGTTAATTGAAATGATAAAAAAAGAAAAAATTAATCTATACGAATGAATAAATTGAAAGTCCTTAGGTCATCGAAAAAATAAAATAAAAATACACTACGACATGGATACAGTTTTTTTCAATGTATTTACGTTCCTTTAAATACTATCTCCATAATTTTGTCTCACTCAAAAACATTTTTTCCAAATTACTATTTGTTTAGGGCCCCTCAAATTTTTTTACGATAATTTAATTTTTGTGCAATTATAATATGACGTGTATTCGACTGTACTTTACTTATTTCAAAATGCCAGTAATTACCTTAGAAAAGTAAAATGTCCTAAAAATATAACATACAAAACATAACACACTAATATTATTCTTAATTTTAAGTTTAATATTATGTCATTTCAGTTTTTTATTAAAGCCTACAACACAACATTGGTTTTGATAAACGGATTACAATATGTAAGTCGGAAACAACAGATGCACATGTGACGTCCTCTTAACTTTAGTGGAGTTACATTATAAGTAAAATATTTTCTGGGTGAAATAATCTGAAAGAGAACGATTGTGCAGTATCGAAAAAGAAATTGAAAAAGAAGAAAATTAATGAAGAAGAATCCAACAGAAGAATGATTTAGTAATTCAAATGGGTCAAAAATTGGTGTTAAGTACATTTGAGCTAAGAAAAAAAATTCTGATAGTGAAATAAATTCATTAAAAAAAAAAAAATGTAAAACCATCAGAATAAAAATCGTTTTATTTTGGAAGTACGGAATTGGATTTATTTTTCTAACTATGATAAAGTATATCATTAATTGACATGATACATTTATAATATATATTATTTTTATTTAGAAAGATAATTTACAATCTGTACACAATAATTACAATAATAAATTATAATATTTTAAGGTTAAAATATATCCGATTATTTTTTTTAGTTTTTCATTTATCTCATGTTTTGACATTATTCAAAAATAAATTCTAACTCACAGTAGATTTGGTGAATTGTTTTTTAATATAATTTTTATAGCAATTAAGTATTTCAATCATGCGTTTATGAAATTATCTACTTCGTGTGTTTGAAATTTTAATCATGCCTCAATTATATTGTTCAGAAATAATAATTATTTTAAATCTTAAGACATATTTATTTTGTTTTTGTGTATTTTGTGAATTAAATAGTAATATGTTTTAATTTTTTCCGCACATTGCTCAATCATGTCAGTTTTTCAAATATGAAGACTATATAAATCAATTATGTATTAGAGATGAGTTTATATTACGTCACATAATTTTTTTTATTTGTTAAATATATAACAAAAGAATTAGTTAACTTAATTAAATACTAATAATATATTATGTAAACTATGAATTATGACTAACCCTTTTATCCCACATGAGATGCATCGAAACCAGTAAACATATAAAGTATTCATTGATATAAAGTAACATATTTTTGTTCATAAAATTATATTATACTTAAATTATGTTTTCGTATTCTCAGTTTCGGCCATAGCTACCTCAAATGCAACTACCCAAATACTACTGTACATAATTTACTTGCCGTTTATGTCTTTAACAAAACTTAATGGATATAATTTCTGAAGTCAAACAATACATACGAAGTATTATTATATAATTGAAAAAGATAATCGACAGTTAAATTAACGGAATTGAGACAGGCAATTTAGTTGAACTTTGAAGTTAAAGTTCAAGGTTCTGAAGATCTGGACAAATATTTCATAATATCTATGTGCATATTAAACCTATAGTATATTCCTTTTCTATCCTTTTTATTCCACCAATTATATATGTCAAATCGTTCTCTCTCCCGAATGACGAAATTGACCAATCAAAAACCATTATTTTATTTTATTTTAGATCATATACTTGTATTCTTTTTTATTATTTATAGTTTAATTATTATTATTATTTTAATTTTTTTCAATATTCATGCATTTTTATAAATATTGTTGAATTGTGATGTATTTATTTTCTCCTAGATTTATTTACATTTGAATTAAGAAAGCCCAGTATTATATATATAATACACAAATAAATTAATATCCTTGTCTGAGATGCACCCAAATTGCCGACTCAACACGCCGTGTGACTAATTATTAGATTCTGAGCTTAGCAATGATTGGTTTTCCGGTTTTTCACTTATGATATAAAATAATTTAAAAATTAAATCTTTTCCAAATTTTTGTAATTTTACAACACTCTCTATGTTTTTTTAAATAAACACCATTTCAAAATTGGTAGAAAATTAAATTGATATTAGATATTATTGTACATTTTATTTAAGTATGCATGTTTACTGTTTAGTATAGTAAAATAATCTATTTTATATTTTTGCAATAGTGAAGTAGAAAGTTAAGAGCCATAGTTAGTTACAGATAACCAAACTTTTGTTTTAAATATTTATTGACTTTTTATATCATACGATACAATAATAATATCGTACTAATTGATTTTGTGTTGTTTCTTTATGATTGTGTTGAAAATATTTGTGTTAAAATTACAATATATTATTGTTTACAGGGAAAAAAATCATTATTCAAATACAAACAAGTTGGAATAATAATTTTTTTAAAAATGACAATTTTACAAGTGTTATTGTATGAGTTATTGTATTCATAAATTATTATTATGTAAAACTGTGAATTTTCCATGACAAATATTAAAGACTGCTGAGTCTTAATTGTGTGCTTCTGTTTAACAAAGAAAACATTGAATTTTGCTATACATATAGAATAGGTAATTATTGAAAACAACTAGAGTTTTTAAATATAGAGTTTAAATTATTATAAACTGTGCGCATACAGATGTTACCTATCTATTTTTTATTTAAGTGTTTTCTTTTCATACTTTTAGTTGTTTACCTTTAAATACAATATTCATAATACAATTTAGTAACATAATGTGCCTTAGTGTGTAGTACTTTGACCATTAATACATATAATGTTTTCATTTTCAATACTAACAAACCAATCTAGATTCTAAATATATTATTTTTCAATCAATTTTACCCATACCATATAATAAAAATCATGAAAGTCAAACGAATATTAACTAGTAGTATTTTCATAATAATTGCCACGCTTATGACGACTACTGATAGTAAAGGTAGGTAATATAATTATTAAAGATAAAGTACATTTTTTTCTGTTTATGCAAATCAGATTAAAATAACATTGAAAATAAAATGTTATATACAAAAATGTATGATTAATTGTAATATTGAATTAAACATGGCTTGTGGTGGGGTAAATGTATTACAACAAACTTTAAAAAATACAAAACTTAAAAATAACAATATTGATTCTTATACAAAGTAAATTTTTCAACTATGACTATGCCTAAAGAGTACAAGTTTTCTTTTACCTAAGTAATTAAATATAATTTTTTTAATATGTAAAGACATAGAATTAAACTTGGTTGACCTAGATAATCTATGCAATATTTACCAAATTTTTTTTTTTTTAAATTGATTTTAACATTTTTTATGTCTGTGTACAATTTATTTTTATAACAAATATAAAATTTTTGCAAATTAGAGGTTATTTTTTTTTACTTTTTATTGACAAATGATTTTTACATCGTGCTGTGGTTAGTAATAGTCTAATATTTATGTCATACATTGTTTTATCCTATCATTTTTTAAATGTACCTTCTTAATGGTGCTAGCTTTTTCATTCAATATTAAGTATTATCTCGTAAAATTGTAAAAAATATCAACACACTCATTTACATTAGTCGTGTTACACAAAATAGAGCAATTTTCCTGTTTTATAATACCACTTACCAGGCCGTAGGTTATACTTTTAGAACTAGGAGAGTTATTTCAAAATTATTATTTTTTAGTATAGCTGCTACTATGAAAAAATAGTTATCTCTGTTCATTTAACACATGCATCAATTATTTTAATTTAGATTCTGAAGATCTAACAAAAATATGGTCTAAACAAGAGTGATAAGTGATCTGTTTACGTTATTTTAGTAAATAAATTTGTATAGGATTTAAAACTACGATGCGCCATCATATTGTCTAGAAAATCATTATCAACTTTACTTTCAATATTTATTTGGCTCACTATGACAGTGCAGTCACTATCTAAAGTACCCCGTAATCTATAGTCATAAAGTCATTAATATACAATACTATTTTTTGTCAACCTGTACATAATATAGGTACACGATAAATAACTGTAGTTTTACCATCTATAAATACCGATAGTCATAATATGAGTACAATATGTCAATATAATATAATAATACTCATAGAAATTAACAACTAAATCATTTTTAAAACACTAAAATTTTTACTTAAGTTTTTTCGATGAAAAATACGTTACGAACGACGGGTTTATCTTTTTTTTTATATAATAATATCTTTATCAGTATTACCAAATAAAAGAGCAGGATTCAACTACTTTAAAAATGTATTCGTATTATGCCTATAATCATATATTATGCACATTTGAAAGGAAATATCTATACATTTACGATGCTATGATATTCAATGAATGATTGAAAATGATTCAATAATTCTAACCGGCATAGTATAATGTAAATATATTTTTTTTCAAGTTTTTCATAATAACAATTTATTGAATAATGATTATTCATTCACACAACTTATTGATGCAGTTATTTTAATTCCTCCTGGTCAAAATGCTGGATAATATTAACAATAAATAATATTTTTAATTCAAGGTCCGAACGGATATTTCAATTATTTAAAGAATTCCATCATGAGTATCTTCACTATAAGTCCAAACACTTTAACGAATTGGAGAACAAGTAATTTGAACATAAAAAATTATTAATTGAAAGTGAAATGTAATAAAAAAATTATTAATAATTATTTGACATACTATAATATATACCTATTGGTTTTCACTCATAATGAAAACATACAGTTTAAAAAAAACTTCAATAAATTATAATTAACTGGAATCAATCATGTCAGGCCAGTTCATTATTTTAAATAGTAAAGTATTATAGTATTAAGTATTAGTATTATTTTTGTATATAGTATACTCAGTGTTTGGATTAGATAAGTACTTTTTTCTAGATAAAAATATAAAAATACTATGTGACATACTAACATAATAATACATTATTAAATCTAATTTCTAAGAGTACACCTTAGCTAATAGGTACCACTGAATATGTTTAAATGAATGATGAATATTAATAGGTGATACATTTTTTAAACTAAATATTTATATTTATAATTTATACCTATAATGTTCTAATGATAAATAAAATAATTCGATTTGTTTTTAAGTTATTTTAAGTAAATATTATTAATAATAATATAATAATTATTATTTATTATATAAGAAATTATTATTTATATAAATATTTTTTTTTCGGACGTATTTGACTAAATAGGTAGGTTGAAGGTGAATTAATTAAATCTTAGATAATTATTTAGATAACTAGCAAAAATTTATCTAGATAACATAAAAGATAACTAAAGTATATTTATCAATACAATTATCAACAATCAACTCAGCTGAGCATAATATCATAAATACGTCACACGTCTTATGGGCATGATTTTTTTTTTTAAAGAAATAATCTTCAGAAACTTGGTCATTGGGATAAGATACATTTTTATTATACAAATAGAAAAAGTTTGATTAAAACAAATTTCTAGACTAGATTGTAGGCATGGCTTATAGTATAAGTTCTCGGTTTATCACAGTGTTCCATTGTATATCTAAACAATAAATAAAACAATTTAAAGATATTTAAATTCTAATACAAATTGTTTAAATTGTATAATACTTAACAATCATCTTTTTAAAATAGTCCACAATACATGTTTTATCGACCAGATATTCACTTTATAAAGCGAACATGGTCGGATAAAAAAATCTAGTTGTAGGTTTATTTATCATATGTGTTTTAAAAGGTGTGAAATTCAAAATTATATAGATTATATTTTCTAATCAAGCATAATGTATAGTAATCTAATAAGAAAAAGAAATTAGGTAGTTTATTTTTTATTAGAAATCTACTTAAGCTTCATTTATTTATTGTTTTAGTTTTGAGCTTGTATACATAGATATTTTTCATATTTTATGACATTTACAATAATTAAACAATACATTAATTATTTTTCTTTCTCAGGTTCATTTGCAAGAAACTTTAACAAAGGTAAAAATATATTATAGTATATTATATAGGTATGTATAATATATTATGCACTCAACGTATTTCAAGAGTATTTTAAATTATATTAATCATTATTTTATGCACATTTTAAAATTTGGTTTATGGGACATGAAACTAGACTATAGTGAAATACATTTTGTTGTCTTAAAATTTGTTTAACTCAAGTTTTTGCAATGTTTTTAGATTTTGAGTTAACAATGATTTTATTGATTGTACAATGAGATTAACCCGAGACTTTTGTTTTTTAATTTAATTTGTTTACAATTTATCGGGAATAGGTCGTACTACAGAGCGTGGGAGGAGTTACATGAACTAAACTTCATGTGTGTACAACCCGTACAACCCGTACAACCCGTACAACCCTGTACTGTAAAGAACGGTAGATAGCGCTGTTGTGATCATCCCGAAGCATGGTTATTATCTGAATTCAAGGGGAGGGGACTTATTATTTGAATTTTTTAAAATAAAACATTATTTTGAATGAAAAAAAACAGGTTAGGCTAACAAATAATCACGCCGAAGCTGCTAAGTGCTAATAGACGACTGAACATGAAGTTGGGCGTTAATCATCCAAGTTTGTATATATATAAACGGGTAGAGACTTTTATTATAGTCAATTAGAAGCAGAAAGCAGTCAATCTAAAAATACTATATTTATGTCGATAAGAGGATTTTAAAAATAGCTTAGCAATTATGAACAAAATGAAATATTGTCATTTTTGATAGGGATAGCCCAAAATATTTCTGTATAGTACCTATATGGCTTTTGAATTTTGAATTATTATATTTTGTGGTAATGTTTAAAATATATTCATATTTGAATAAAATGTGTGCTTGTAAACCTCGTGTCCAAATATACTCACGCCCAAAGGGTTGAGTCTAAAAGACTTCAAGTCCATATGGCCGCATCCATTTGTCCTGATCGCTTTCTCTTGCTATACTTACATGCATTTACATAGCCACTCCCATGTCTCCTTATAACATGGCTAAACCATATAAACTTATTCACCCCCTCCCCACATTTCAGGAATTAATTTTAC
>PVMI01023153.1:0-11957 GCA_008528875.1 Aulacorthum solani
TAGATACCTATTTTTTTTTTAAATAATTGTACAATGGATGATAAAACAAAAAAAATACTAATTAATTATTAACTAATACTTTTATGTTAATTAAAAATGTTTTTTCAATTAGTAATGCCTATCGTTGTGTTATATGTATGTATATATATTCTACTACTCATGGTTTATAAAATATATTCATTAGCCTTATAAAATGAATATTGAAATACTTCTAACAAATGTGTGTCTCAAAAATGCATGAACTACCTAAATGATATTGTTTTTATGTATAGATACAAATTCAATTTAAATAAAATATAGTTACTGTCGTCTTGTCGAGGATGTTTTTCCATGTTTTGGAGTTTGAATTTATAAACACACATAACTATATTCATTTGCAAATGAGCTTTATTCATATTAAAATGATAGTCGATAACCATACGAATATATTTTTCACTATATTCCGGAGGGTGGAATTTGAAAAAAAATTGTCTTCTAGCATCAATAAGGAATTAAAACAACACATTGTTGCTGCAAATGACGATAATATATACCAATATAATATTAGATATACTTATGTGGTCTGATGGTCTGAGCCACACTGTACCGGGGGCAATAAGAAAAAATTAAAAAATTCACAGCGATTTAAATAAGTTCTAATTGTGTAATTTTTGATGCGATTAGCCGACGTTGTCAATTAGCAATCACGTCAATCTAGCAGATTTTTAGTGGGGGCAAATGGGAGGGGGAAGTCATGAGAATTTGACAGTTTTATAACGGCTTTGGGTCCTGAGTCGGGATATTTACCTACTCCGTCATCGTGTCTTAATTAATTGCTATATTACAGTGAATAAAAACCCTTGAGGGGTTACCGGGCGCGCTCATAATAGGTATACTCGTATGTGATAGTGTGGTCTTTAATTTTTTTTTTTTTTAATTTACGTCGCCTATCCGTCCATGACCCAAAAAATAAAATATTATTATAATACAACTTTTGCAGATCGTGCACAGAAATTAAAAAACTAAATCTTAATATATTCGCGGAAAACCCATCAAAGTGTTTCGTATAATATAATGTGGTCAAAGATAACCCATGGACAGTCCATGACTTCCACACAGTGTGTCTTGCGTGAACCTCAGTTTTAAGTTTCATCGAGTTCACGATAGTATTGTACTGATCGAGTGTTATTTAATATTTTACCGACAACACAATATGGAGTAATAGACAATACTGAGATTATATTATAATATATTATGACAGGGAAAGGATTTATACTCAAATGTTTATTCTACTGCAGATAATCCCTCAAAAAGTGGTTACGTTGTTAGTAAAATTAAATATAGAAACTTAGTGATATAGGAATGCTTTTTACGAATTGTTTCGGGATATCAACTCTAAGCAGTGCAACGAATCACTCGTGATTTATCATTTACGTTTCATTATACCGTTATATTTTTGTTTTCCACCGTAGTCTGTTATATCATAAAAAATATATGAAAAAAACCACAAATCGTTTTATGATTTTTGCCTATAATTTTCCGTTTTTCCGCATAACAATAATATATCATAGCGTGGTTTTACACGTCAAAACGTTTATGGTAATAATAATAACCTACCGCAACGATTTATTGTTTTACTTCCTCACGTCCGCATACTTCATATAATATACATCTCATACTGCAAACACGACTACATTACACGTTATATTATATTGTGTGGATATTTGTAAGTACATATTTCATACCTATACATGCACGATAATCGGCTCGGACAAATGTGAGCGTTCTATGCGTCTTGCGTTTGGTTTTCACGCTGCACGCAAAAAACAAACAAACGATAAATAATTGTAAACACTCGGTATTATTATTATTATTCCCGGTGACCTCTCGTCGTCGCGTTCGGACATAAAACGAGATTGGGAGAAAAAACTAGTCTGCCCGCCGTCTATACGTATATTAATAATATAATGTACATCTGAGAGCGAATAACATCTTCATCGCAAACGTTTCGCACCCGCTTGCGCTTGCGGTTAGGATCTTTTTTTTGAAATTTTTGTGTATTGACCTATATATTAGCAATATCAAAAGTAAATACATAATCTATGTTAAACCCACGGTGGTTTTTACATTTTTAAGCGACTTATATGAACATTTTTAAATATATTAATACTCGTAACTCTGTTAAAAATTTAAAAAAAGTAAAAATCCCACTAGAAAACTCATACAATATTGTTATTACCTTTGAGTTTGACAATAGAATTCACACTAATATTTAAGCTAATAAAACAAAATTGGAACTGTTAAACGAACATTTTAGTGTGTTATTATGCGCGTTAGTCAGATGGAGAAAACACGTGTGGATTTGACGTTATCTTACAATGAAGTTAAGCTTTTAGAACGGAATTTTTTTGCAGTACATATAAAGCAAGCGGACACCCAGAAGAGTCAAACAAGAACCAATGGCGCAATGTTGATAAAAGACACACAATCCGCCGACATGCGTATACTGAATGCTGTGATGATCGTTAAGCCCAACTGAATAATACAACGTTTACATTACTCTTCAAATCAGAATTTTAAAATATTTTTTTTTACAAATTATTAGTGCTCAATATATTACATGAATTTCTGCTCTATCAGTTGCCAGGAACGCCGAATTTCTTAGGGAGAAGGTGTTTTTTGGTTTTCATTTTTTTCTCGTGGGATCGAAAAGACCGTCGTGTATTATCGGATAACCCGGTAATGACCTAATACTAATTCGTCGCGCGCCATGTACAACAACAACAATTAGAACAATAATGATAATAATATTATATTCTTTCTCAATCAACCATTGACGTCATACGGGTTGATTAAGCTAAATACAGCATTACTATCGCGTTATTAAAATATATTATATAATAGTTATAATAATATCATCACTTATACGGGCATTTATAATTGGCGCAAAAGAGGGGAAACGACCTCTTATATAGTTTGTTTTATTTTCAACTACAAACGTTGTACTTCACATCGTTTGATGTTCGAGTAAGTTATATATACAATTAAAAAATATGTAAATAATATGATACTATACAGCCGAAGACAATAGAATTTAGAAAGATTAGATAACTGTCGAAATCGGTAAGTACCTATGGGTATAAGAGTTTGGGGCACATAATAATATTGTATTATTATGAGTTTCGAATGGTAATTTATTTTCCACACCATCCTAATCGAGTGTGCACAACACTACATACAGCCTGAAGGAGCAGATGGAGACATGGGGATTTTTCCTATAGACCCTAACTGCTGGTGGTCCCGAAACCCAAGAAATCACTCAATTTGTTTTTGGTTTATTTTTTTAAGAATTACCTATGTTATAAAATAAAGATGTGTTTAATATTTTATCATTGATACTCAAATATTTTAGGCTAGAATATATAATATAATTAATGGTAAATTAGTATTAATATTATGTTTTATATATTATATAAAAGTATGAAAATATGTCGCATCAAAATATGTTTGTGGGATGTTTGTTGCATCAGTATTATTGTGGTTCACATTTAATGTGGTGGTATTCGTGCAATTTGAATTACGTGTGTCTTTTAAACATTTAACCTATGTAACAAAAAACTGCATATCCTCTACAGTGTATGGTATGCACCTACATAAATTGTACACAGTGCAGATCTTTGTGATATTCAACCACTCAAGAGATTTTTGGGTCATTAAAATGTAATGCACATGTGTATCCGTAAAATAAAATGAAAATTAATAAAAACCTCGTTTAAATTCAGGGTGAAAAAAATAATTAAAAAAATAAACTCATTGTCTGCGGGTCAAATAAAGTTTTTCCAGGGTCACCATTTGGTGACCCCGGTTCTATGTAGGTATACAAGGATATAAACGATGATATTATTATTATAAAACGGTGAACCAAACGATGTGGAGAGAACTGCAGCGAAGTGTTGTATCCATATAAAAATAATAAATATATACGTATAACATTTTATACGCATAGGATAAACTATAGGTATAGTGTATAGAGCGTATTATAATGCAGACCAAAATGTATAATATAATATTATATAGGTATAGCAGGACATAGGTAGATATTATGAAATTTCACTGCACATTAACATTAAGTGGTGCTACGGCTATAGCAGTCTCCGGCGGGGACGATTTAGTGACGTTATTTAAAAAGCTCTCGTTTTAAATCCAATTAGTACTGGGCGCGGTGATTTTATAATTTAATTTGCATATAATATTATAATAGTTTGTCCGATGTATATATAATAATATGAAATATTAATATAATACATTATGCCGTGTACGCCGTTCGATCTGGCGTAGTGGGGTATATTATACATAATATGATATACCGGTAGGTACCTACCTATATTATATATATTTTATACGCGTAAAACGTTTTAAGAAAAAAATCACATACATCGAGTCAATTACGCAAAGTGCGGATAGTACCTATACAGTATAGTATTATATACGCATGTACGCGCTCAGCATACCTACCTATATTATAATAAAAAAAAATTATGAATTTTAATTATATTTTATATTAGGTATATACATAAATATATAACGCACGTGCTGCTGCTGATAATGACTATAACGCGCAAGCTGTGCCTTATAATAATATAATAATGGACGTCAACGGCTTTTGAAATGCACGCGTATAATATAATAATAATAATAATAATAATAATATAATACACACCAATATAATAATATATATTATATAGGTGTGCGCTCGTATATACTTTTTATAGACATTTTTTTCCAGTCTGCCGCGGCGCCAAGACACTGTACTTATTATATTATATTGGTAGGTACCTATTGTATGTGGCTCGGAAAATATAAATCGGTTGCGCCGGCTAAGTGCGTATTATTATTCTATAAAGAATATCGTTATTATTATACCTACAGTATTATGTGTAGTTAAAATATGGCACAACGCGACAATACCTATAATATATTATTATTATTATTATTATTTTGTTTATTATGGGTATAGATAGGTACCTGTATTATAGAGGAGCGGCTATTCCTCAGGGCGCTGCGTCGCGCCGTCGTACACATACTGCAGCTAATGTACATTATACTTCTAGACTACGACACCACCACGGCGAGCCGCTCCTTATTTACTTTATATTTTCTGTTTTGTTTTCTGTTTTTGTTTCGTGACCGCTTCCTTGCCGCCGCAGCAAAGACTACAATACATCGACTGCGAGCCCAAAGACATGATATAATATACCCATTACACCGCGATTTACACATCTCAGTTACACTATAGATTTATAAAGTAAATGAAGAGGTTCGTTGGGACGTGCATCGTTCGAACGTCAAAATCCGTTCCCTACACCTATGTGTGTCAGACCTGCGGTATGCCTCGTCATATGTCTTAAATAATACCTATACACATTATACATAAAAAGCCTAATCACGTGACATCATTCTTATTGACAAACCAGCTGATAATTATTTTTGAGCGACAACGTATTATTTGAATCATTGTTACGGCGGCCCACAAACTATTTCATTTCATACGAGCTGCCGATGTGCCAGCTGATTGCACAAGGCTATTCCGTTAAGCACGGTTGTTTTCTACGATTTTTAATCTTCATAGTCCCCATATCTTTCAAACCTATAATTGTGGATTTATTATGCTTAGTTATATACAAAATGTGAAATAATTCAAAAACTACTAGTTAAAATTTCGATTTTTATGCATCAATATTTTCAAAAAAAATTTATCCAATCGAAAAAGAGTGATTCCAATATGAAAAATGATTTACGTTTCACAGAAAATGCATTAAATAATGTAAATTTTAAAAGATTTGAAAATATGGTATTTACCTAAGTATAATTAAAAATTCGAAAAATTGTAATTTGAATAAATTCATCATTCAAGGACGAAATAGGGGTGATCAGACTTGGTGAATCTTCCTGTATAACAATGATTAAATGATATTATAATCAAACGTGAACTGATTATTTATACGTCGTCGACACACAATCACATTATATTATTACACACGTTATTCAATCGTTTCACAGAGTGACGTTCGTCGATTTCAATTAATCGTATCTATTATATTATGCGTATTATATAATAAACATATTGTACATATAAAAAGCCATTTGAATAATCATCAAAATAATCACCAAACTGCGGTTGACCGCCAAGCGGTTTCTAATTTTCATTAAAAGGAAAGGGCATTTTTTTTTTGGTACACAGATGTGTCAAATAATTTAATAACACTAACAGCAATACGAAATTATTAACGGGTAAGATAGTTTCCGGAACCGCTGAGAATGTTTGTTGTTGTCGAGAATCAAGACAAATACCTTCTGGGAAATTACAATAATCATTTTAAATACAATATAATATATTATGAAGAAAAATCTATTATATCATCAATAAAAAAATAATGCAATCCATTGAACACATACAATATGCATACATGACTATATGTATATAACATTAATAATCTAATGATTAGACCTGTTATATAATATATTAAATATTTGAACATTTACAGTTAATTGTCATCCACAGATTCGGATGCTACACGACTTAACCTACTTATAATAGGAATATACTATAATATTTTACACAGTTTATTAATTATACAATATTATCATCATGTGGAAAACGATCTATCAATAGTGTTGTGCGTATCTTAGGTTTAACATAAGCACTAATTATTTCAAAAACGTATGGTAACATTTTTAAAGTACAATTTTAAGTCATTGAAAAAAAAAAAAATGCATTTAGATTACCTAAGTACTTATCCAAAATTTTGTTTTTATATTATTATGTTGTTATGCAAAAAGGTAAAATCTTAAAAATTCATAACAATAAGAAAATTAAATATAAAAATATTTTTTTTCTAAAATATTGTTTTGTAACGACTTAAAATTATTTAAAAATTAAAAATAGATATTCAATGTTTTCTGAAATATCTAGTGTTTATTACGTTAAATATATCGTCCTGTACATAGGAACACTACATATCTACGAAGAATCCGTTAATGTACCTATATTGTGTAATATGTGGCTTAAAATTTATTTAGAAAAAATCAAAAAAAATCTTTTAATTTTCAACTATCAAAAGTATAGGCAAATTGTATACTAGTTTAATAATATATGATATATCTATACTTTTATATAATATATAATAATGTTATATTCTTTAATAATATTAATTATAATATTATATAGACGAGCCGAAAATTGTCTAGTGCAGCCCCCATCCTACGCTGCAGGTCGTGTCATTATTATTGAAATTAATAGATGCGCGCGGTGACGCACGACGAACCGAAATGAAATTGCTGCGTATGACGTACGTATATTACAATATTATTGTACATATATTATAGTATTATTGATGTAGGTAGTATACGTCCTACACACAGCACTGAATATGATGAAAACTTTACCGATTACTAAATAACGTATTAATTTGCGCATTTCCAATCTACTAGGTATACTAGAAGTCCTGAGGGATCTGTCGTGTTCGTCCTTAAGCGTATAATAATTATTCGTACAGTGTATTTACATTAAAGTAATAAGAGTGCATAGTACGGTAAATATAATAATGATTCTGGCTTAACGCGTCGTTCCTCAGAGTAGGTATAACATTTATACGGTGGTGGACTATGAACAAATTCACACTGGGAGAACTATTTTACATGCCTTCGAATTTGTTTTGCACTGGATATATTTAGACTTTTAGTGATTGTTTTAGCCTTTTAAAATGTAAATGCATGATCATTTTGAAATTTAATAGAACACGTTTCCCCTTAAATTAGTAATTACTAAACATTAAAAGAAATCACTCATATTTTGCACTCAACAAAACCAAAAAATAATAATACATTAATAAAAACGTAGGTACATAGGTTATAGGTAGGTAATTAGACATATTATAGTGTTTTTATTTAATAAATCACTTTATTACATTTATATCATTCAATAAATTTTTCTCTACAGCCACTAACAGAAATGCTAGTATAATATTATCATTTTGTGTTACAGCTCGCTGTCTACTACCTACCATGGCCCACGGGAAAACACTCGATATCCCACCGGCACAGTCCATACCAATCACCATTGTATTTATTATATTATAAGACGATCAAATACGTTTTCCAAATAGTAATATTATTTTTTAGTTTATAAATTGAACACAGAGGACACCCGCATAATAAAACAACAGCTGTTATAATGTTTAATGTAGTTCAATAGTAGGCAAGCTCATATTACATTATACAGGGTATCCAAATATATGTGGGACGAGTAGATCATACGTTAAACATATTCATATATGTACACAATTTTAATCTTAAGACATAATTATAAAATCAAACTACACGCACACGAATATGACAATAAAAGTTTCATCTTAAAAATGTTTTAAAATGTATTATTCGTACGTTTGGCCAACCCTTTACTGAATGCAGCAGAGTATTGAAACCTAGGGTGACCGTCAAGTAGAGCTTCACTCGAGCACACACACCTGCGCAACAGGTGCAAACGTGCAGCGAGTATTCGAAATTTAGAATATATAACTATGTAAGTGTAAAAAAATATCGCTACAGCACATTTGTTATGGTTTATTTTACAAAATGTTCGTTTCGTAATAATATATTATGTTTATCGTGTCTCTTTTTAGTGCTGTGTATATAATATAATATAATATAAATCATCAAAAAAAGGTAACTAATTGGTTTTTATAAAACTGTGCATATTAATATAAACTATGTATATTATAGATTAAATAATAAGCATTAAAATTGTTAAAAAAAATTTTTACCAGAGAAAATAATAATAAATGTTCCCGGTTAGGAAATTAATACATTATAAAAATCCGAACTTAAGCAACAATATTAATATAATTTTACACAAACGAATAATGTAGGAAATATATTATAAACAAGGAAATTGATGATATTATTACTGTTCCTCTAATTGTATATACCTAATATATAAATATTATACCTATAAGGCGTATAATGTTATTGGAAATAGTTTAAATAACTTGCTACTTGGCTATTTTTTTCATTAAGTACATAATTCTAGGTAACCTTTTATACAAAATAATATTTTTAAAAATGTATATTTATTTATTGTTATTTAAGTTTTTGAATTGTTTTAATGACAAAATAGGCACAATTTAAATTTCTTATTCTAAGGAAATGTATTTTTTGGAGTACTTCGGTAGCAAAAATAATTTTTATTTATTTTATGAATTTTTTTAAGTTTTGATAAGTAGAGTAGAGTGTCACGGACGTATCCAGTAAAATGAAAGTCTACGTTTCGGAGTATGAAATTAAAAATGTGTTGTC
Source organism: Aulacorthum solani (assembly GCA_008528875.1). Classification (NCBI taxonomy): domain Eukaryota; kingdom Metazoa; phylum Arthropoda; class Insecta; order Hemiptera; family Aphididae; genus Aulacorthum; species Aulacorthum solani. The sequence goes on from PVMI01023153.1 coordinate 9,334, forward strand.
ATTCAAAAAAGTAAAAAACTTAAAATATGATAATGATAAAAATAATGAAAAAATATAATGTTTTTTAAAAACATTGTTTGGAAACGACATACAATTCTTCAAGAGAAAATATTTTTAAAATTTTTAAACGTATTCATAACAATGAATGTAAATAAGTTACCACCTAACCAAAATGCAAAATAGCGGGTTTTTACCGTTTCCTATATTTATCAAATGACGTAATACCTGTCGTAATACCTAACCAGATTCATCTGCTGAGTCCACACAAAAAAAATTATGATTTTACGAACACACAATCTATAATAAATTGTAAGTATAAGTACGGTGTTGTTATTAACCTTTGAGTTGGGCGGTGGTTCGGGCACGTCCGAGTCCCACTCGGAGCTCAGGTCGTCGCTGGACGCCTCTCCGTACTCGGCATGTGGCCAAGGCACCTCCAACAAAGACTTCTGGTACTGTTCGTAGCCGGGCGCCGCCGAAGTCGAACCGGTCGTACCAACGGTGCTGCAGGTGGTCATCGCAGTAGTGGAAGTAGCGGTAGTCCGCAACAGCAGTGCCGCTGCCGCCGCTGCAGCGGATCCAGTGGCCGGACTAGATGCCCGCCTCATCCGACTGCTTCGACCTTTGGCTGGCCTGGGACCCCTGTGCCAAACACAACTATACCCTCGCCGTACTATAAACGCACCTGGGCGACGGGACGGGGCAGCGCACAGATTTCGAAACACGAATTGAATGTAAAAAAATAAAATCCAACCACAAATTTTTCCACAACCAATCAGCCGCTGGAGGGGCAGTTATGACGCTCCGTGTTTCGAAAACGAGCGCTTCCCGAACCTCGCACCGAAGTACCTATCTATGAACTATATATTATTCTATGTACGACATAATCCAGCAAATGCTTGACAGAATATTAGATGCGTTCGATATGTGCGTGTGTCTGGGATCGTCAATAATGTTAGTGTATCATAATTGTACTCGTGCTCATTTACAGTGTAATACGAAAAAGAAACAATATACTTATTTTTTATATAATAGTATATTACAACATGACGTCGTAATTAATGCGTTTAATATTTATAATAATATAATATAGAACCTTAAGCGCGCGTCGCAGTCGATTTGTGAGATTTTTTTTTAAATATTTGTACTATACAGTATACATATTATTTTACTCCATGAGCATCAAAACCCATCACAATAACACCAGTCCGTTCTTAAGTCGGATGGAACGGTCGCGATATACGATCGGTGGGGTCGGTGCCGGCCTGTACGGGGTGAAAAAGTGTACTGCGGTTTGCGATATGCATAAAAATCGCCACGCAGTTCATAATGTTCTAATAGCTAGGCGGTACGCGCGCACTTGAACAACTATTTGCACAACCGGTTTACCAAAATACGCGACGTGATTTACTCTTCTCGGACGAATCATTCGTTATAATAATAATGTATTTTATTATAATATATCATAAAATCGTGTGCCAGTGAACATATTAATTAACAATAATTTCGAGTGTGGCTTACCTCAGTAATAACATTATAATTTCAAATACAGGGTGATTCACACCATGATTTTTCATTGAATAATACATTTTTCAAATTCTGATAACTGAAATTTTTACATATTTTACTTAATGACTCTATCATTCAGCTCTTGAGATTTTTCATACTAAAAATACTAACTTTAAGACTACTTAAGGATGTGTCCTGTGGCAATTCAAATGACAAACCTACTTTTTTACTGTAAATTATTGAGTGGATATTTTTTTTTAAATATTGATATGTCACATTCAAAATTATAATCGTAAAAAGAGGAGTTTTCCTTCTAGAACCTCGTATCTCCCACGAGACACTCCTTAAGTAGTACAAAAATCTCAAACTTTAAAAATAAAGTCTTTAAATATAATATTTAAAAATTTCCAGATTAGATTTTGAATCATTACATCGTTAAAGAAGAAAAAGGTAAATGAATCATCCTGTACATCAAGTACAGTGGAAAGATAATAACAATATTATTCATTAATGTTTGAATTGCGGAAAAACTCCCCAGTTTAGAAATTCATCAATTTTTTATCTTTGAAATAAAATGTACAAGATAAAACATGTTATATACGTGTGTAGGCATAAAATATGCATAATGTTACTATTATATACTATATAGTATATACCTACATTAGAATTAGGAGTGTTTTTCCTACATGTAGGTACGTACACGCTTTGAGATAATTAACTTGTTCTGATTTTTGCTATCATAATTTATTGCAATAAATATGCCATAGAAATACAATATTTATGATGTATAAATGGAAATAAAGCTTCTAGTAAATTTGCAATATTTTATATAGATGTTAGATTGTATTTTACGACTTGGGCATGTATATCCATTTATATCCATTTTTTTAATGTGATTCAATTCAAATACTAAACAGTAAATATAGGTGATTTATAAAATAAGATCAACAAGTGTTAAAAAATAAATTGTAACTATTTGAATTACCGCCAAGTGCATTTTATATGTGGTTTGTGAATTAGTTATATTTATTGTTATATAATATCATTGAGTTACCTATAGCTCATAAAAAAGAGTTTGTAATATTGTTTGATGAGATATGAAATTGTAGTCTGTA
>PVMI01023159.1:0-36794 GCA_008528875.1 Aulacorthum solani
GAGTATTTTGTTTAATCATTTGAAGATAATTAATATATACTAAATTGTATACTTATAACTCCATATTATATTATGCGTATATTAACTTGATTCTAATTATAAAAACCTACTAATATAATATTTCATACTAAAATAAATGTGATGTTTTCGCAAGACATAATTCAACCTTTACAGTGTTTTACGAATAATAGCTATATTGTTATTATAAATTACGAAAATATTATATAATACATACAATATATACTTTATTATGTTTTCGCCGATCTGACTTTAGATCTATATCATTTTTTCGTAATCAACGATTTGATTATATTTGTTTTCAAATTTAACACATCCGTGATCCAAACTATTTCCCCATGCGGTGGTGCAACACTTACCCAAAGAGAGTTCTTCATTTCATGAGATGGCCACTAAATCTTCAACACTAAGTTAAATTAATACAAAAATTAATACATACATTTTTCAGACCAATATATTATCATACCCTCAAAAATATTATTATTTATCATTTTTTTAATGGGTGATTTTACTCTAAGGTTACAAATAAATAAAACATACATTCTACGTTTTGTCTATATGTTGCGCGTGAGCCAGAGAAAGAAAACAAACAGTGTCCTGAGTGCTGACATTATTTTTATAACTCAATAGGATTTTATAATAATGATATTATGTTATATTTTCATAATACAAGTAATTGGGCAGTATGTTATACAAATGTCTACTAGTTTTTAGCAAAAGCTATATTTATGTAGAATTTATGACAAAACTCTCAGGGGCTACAATATTCGCGAATAATTTTTGTAATCCATGATATCGCATTGTTTTTAATTGTATTGACATAAATAAATAAATATGTATTCAACTAAAAAATTAATTTCGGAAGTCCAGAACAATCCTTGTTTATGGGACATGAGTTCTAAAGAATACATTAATAAGGACTAAAAAAAATCATGTTGGATGAAGGTAGCTGAGGTAGTTTATTCTAAAAATAGGAATAATTGTTTACAAACAGAAAAAGAAGAAAAAGGTAAGACCTATACATTAATATAAATAATAATAATACTCTCTTATTTATACATTTATAGCAGTTCAATATGACTAATTTAAAGTATAGTATTTCGAAAAAAAGGTTTACTTAGGTATACATCATGGTTACTTTGTACTTTAACAAAAAACTATGATAATGATATAACAATAATATATACATTATATATATATATACAAAAGGTAATGTAATTTTATCTCAACATTTTTTTTTTAAATAATAATAATTAATATAACATTGTAATTTTAACATTTATAATAATACTATAAAGTGTTGTTCTATATTGAAATCGCACAGCCCCTTGATTTATAAAATAATTCACGAAATTGTCTCTAATTTCCATTCCATTTCGAATTATATATCTACCATGTCCTTGAAAATCGTCTAGGTTATTTATATAAGCAGTATCTGCAATATCGTCATCATAATTATTACACCCGTCTCTCTTTCTAAGAAAGTTATGCAAAACACAACACGCTTTTATGAACACAAAAATAGGGTTCGACTAGAATAGTTATGTGTAATACATTCCACTTGTTGGCTAATACTTCAAAAGTACACTTGACAGTACGTTTTGCTCTTGATAGCCTATAATTAAATATTATACTAGTATTATTGAGCAAACGTCCTGGATATGATCTTAATAAATTGCTGTGTAGTCCAAATGCCTCATCGGCAACAAAATAATATAAATGGTTGTAAATTATTTCCTATCAATGGCAACGATACCGGATCAGGAATTAGAAGTCGATTTGTATATAGCTTTTTCGAAAATACAGTTTGTCGATAAACGTTTGAATCAGCGTCTCGCCCGTACCCTCCGACATCGATAAAAACTAAATTTAAATTCGCATCTACCACTGCCATAAGTACGATTGAAAAATACTTTTTATAATTATAAAAAAAAGACCCAGAATGTTTTGGGTTTCTGCATTTTATGTGTTTTCCATCAATGGACCCGATAAAATATGGAAAATTAATTTTTTTACAATCAAGTTCAGAAATGTAATCCTTTTTTCTCTGTTTTTTTCTGGCATTTTTGTGGGTTGTAACACTGACCATAAAATTTGACAAGTTTCAAAGACGATTTTTCAATACGAAAATCAAAATGTAGTGCAGAAAAATGAATCCCCGTCGACAAATATCTGCTCAAACACATATATGTATACATGTATAGAGGTAAGCTTAATGATCCTCCATTCAGGAAGTGAGCTGGTGTGAGAGCTTCAGATTTATCTGGTTCTATTCTAACTTATTGGAGTGATTGGTCCTGAGTTAAGATATGCTTCAACTTGACATAAGTACCAAAAGCGTGTTTAATTTTAGTTTTTTTCACTCATTTTTGCATTTTAAATGGTACTTTGCGCTCTTTACAGCTGATTCCCATAGCCCACCGAAATGTGGTCCCGACGGCGGATTGAATCGCCATTCGATTCTTCCCTCCGTCATCGCAGAATCCCCTTCTTTGATGATTGCGGTCAATTGTCTTTGAGCGCCCAAGAAATTGGTTCCATTATCACTAAAATAAAAACTCACAATTTTGCCGGTGAACTGTTGGCCAGCCGATACCTAGCCTATATAATTATATAATTTCACAAAAATATGAATAATGAAAAATGTGGCGATTAGCGCACACTAAAAGAATATAGTATAAAATAATATTAAGTTTCTCCGAAGAAGTTCTGATGTTTTATTTGATATGATCAAAATATTATGACTTTATGAACACTAGGTATTATTATACAATTATTATTACAAATAATAATAATCTTTATATATTTATAATTATTACAATTATTCGATTAGTGTATAGAAGATAAGTAGTTGTGTATGTTTATTTATTTATCAAAATGTCTCGAGTGAAATATGTTTTTTTTTCTATGTAGACATATTATTATAGTACTATAGGTATACCCACTTCCTACACTTCCTAACCCGACCTCAAATAATTTTATGTTGCAATAATTATAAATAGTGCATAGAGATTCCATTGGGAGTAATTATCGACATTATTTTCCAACCTAAAATCGTCCCTGTTGAATAACCATACCAACCAAATACAACAAGTTCTAGGATATTTAACTGTAGGTATTTTTTAAGTTCCTTGTCATCCTTCAATTATATTGGCACATCAAGTGATAAGATAAGACGAGAGATTGCGTCAATTTTCACACCATAAGTATAATACTATCTACTAGTATATTTATAACCATTTTATCATATTTTGTAATTTGTAAACATTTGAGATAGAATCCAGGGCTTCTATTTTCATCTCTAGTAAGTAAGTTTGTATATATTTTATTATATTTTTTTTAAATGTATATTGTTGTGTACACCACTAATTTTAGATTGACTAGATTTATCTAATAAAAAATGAAAACTATTAATCGAAAAACTATTGTCTTATGTTACTTTACTGATATATAACTGACCACTATGAACTCATTTTAAGGGCATACTAATGTCTATATATGAGAATTTAGTCTCAGAAAGTATAAACATTTCATACATCGGCGTTCCTTAAGGTGACACTTCGTCCCCTTAACTTTTTTTATTATGTATAAATAATATTCTCGGTAAAATAAAACACTTAAAATGTTTATCATTAGATACAAAGTTTGTGTGTTATTAGGTATCTATCTGAATAATAAATTTTGATTTATCAACTAGGTTAAGAAGGTACCTGTTAGGTTATTTTGATTTATCAACATTTTATAATTTTTAAAAATAATCAAAGTATAGGTATTAAGTACAATATATACAATATATTCAATATTATACCTATTTTATATGGTTTTGAGGCTGGTTTTAGAAAGTCATAATTTAGAATACCAAGCTTTAGAAACACTACCTAAGTATGTTTTAGAAAATAAAACTTTTAGAATTAATAAATTCATCTAAATTATAATAAAACCATCAACTATTCATTTACATATTCTACATATTACATTTTTTTTTATTGTTGACTCGTATATAAAATGGTTTCTAATAATTCTTTTATAATAAAAAATAATTATAATAATTTTTAATACCTAAGATTATTAGCAATAGCTCTCATAAATTCATCTAAATTATAATTAGAATCATTAACATTCGTTTACATATTTGCAATAAGTTATTATTCCGTGTTTGTTCACGGAGGTACGTTATTGATTGCATTAATAGCTTCCTGTACGAATTCGGTTATTATTTTCTTTAAAGAAGATTCCATTTTCTTCAGCAAATGTATTTAAATTAGAAAATAACATATTATATAAATCTTCAGTAACAAAGCATTACATTTATAAATGTGTCCCGTCTTCCTGATCAAACATAAACTAATTACAGATTTGGAAAAGTATCATTTTGTGTCGTAAATTATATTACAAAATAAGACAGTATTTTATTTAAAAACTGTATTTATTTATTTTATTTTATAAAGCATAGATTTTCTAAAAATTGTGTATTCTAAAGTATTGATTTTCTAAATCATGCCATTCTAAGACTCAGCATTCTAAAACTTGATTTTCGAAAACATGCACCTAAATCATTTCGGGAATAAACTGCAAGCTTTATAAAATCGGAACCCTTTGAGTAGGGACTGAATGTTTCCAGTAATACGATACGAGATATCAATGTAATGTTGTCTAAAATATGTATTACTTAATTAAAATATATACTATATGACAACTTTTAAGAGAAACATTATATGTTTCTATATTATTAATTATTGTGCAATGTAAATACTTTTTCTACACAGTAAATAATTTTATTTCTTTATTACTTATAAGTTATAACGAATTGAATATTAGTCCAATGTGAATACGATTTTAACGGAAACATTTATTATAAACACTCAATAATATTAACCTAACGTGTAGATATGCCTTTTTTATAAATTGAAAACTAATAGATACATATGTACAATACACGTTATAGTTTTATAATATAATTAGAGTCTAGATACTTTTTATACCAACCGAATAAAGACTATTATGCCCATTTATATAATTAATTCGATGTATGCGGTTTATGTATTTTTCCAATCCTGGTCAAGTTGACGACATTTTTCAATTGAGGTAAGTTATTTTTTTAGACAATTTGTAACTTAATTTCAACTTTTTAACTAGTTTTATACTCAAATATTATAAGACATATTTTTTATAATTATTTAAAAAATAGGTATAGTCCTTCAACTTGCTTCCAATAGTATTCTAATTGACAGTTGAATACTTTTGTACTTTTACATAAAAATAAAAACACTTACTACACGGATTGGAATATTTAAAATTTTATTTTTGAGTTCCGCCACAATGTAAATAATGCAAATCTAGTAGGTAATTTAACTAAAACAATTTAACACGTCTTCGAGAGTTCTAAATTGCCTTGATATTTTAATACAACTCAATAAATTCTAATTAAATTTACCTACATTAACTAATAGACGGACAAATCTAGGATATCTGAACATAATATTATGTTTACATACCTAAGACAAATAGATAATCTAAATTTTTACAAAACATTAAAATTAACATTTTTCATACGTGATTTTCAAACTATTTTAACTGTTTTTCAGCAGTTTAAAGTCATGAGAAATTTTCAATTTGTATTCATTTTTTTTATTCTTGTAATAATTTATTAATTTTTATTAAATTTTCAAGCTTTTTGACACAACAAATACAATTTTATTGATTATTTATGGTATTTTATTATCATACATAGAAAGTGATAAAAAGATATTTGATGTAAACTTCAAGTATATGTGGTTAATAGTTTTTGATTAACAACAAAATAAAAAAACCGTTGCATGAGAATTTGTTAATTTACGGATAAATATCCAATGCAAAGTTTGTATATAAATAGATCATTTTTATGAATTTCAAAATTGTTTATTGATTTTTGTGATTTTGATGAATTTTATCAAAATTATAACTTCAAAAGATCATAAAAAAATGATTGTGAATTTAAACTTAACTTTTTTTTGATTTTGACTAACAACGTCTTTTAAGGAACCTTGTAGTGCTTTTTAAAGTTTTTTGATTAAGCGAAAAATGTTGTAATATAATAACTATAAAAAAAAAAATGATAAAACTCGAATTTTTCTTATGCCTGTAAATATCTCAAAATGAGTCCAACACTATGAAAATGTTTTGCTACATGGAATTATGCTATAAACATTCGGTAAAAATTGTATTTATATATCAATGTTTTTTTTCAAAAGAGTTACACTAAGAAACACTCAAATTCTTCGAATACTGGTTTTGCGTAAAAATCTAAGATTTCCCTTAACTTTTCGTTTATTTTTCCTGCCACGTTTGAAAACTATTAGACATTTTCTACTTTTGACCCCACAAAGTAACAACTAGATCACTTGGTTATCAGAAAAAATACTGTTGAAGAAAATTGAAGAATTTTTCCTACTCCAAAATGTGATGACAGGCACAACATGAAAAATATTAAAAACTAAAAAATACCTCACTTTATTGTGAAATCAATACATTCATCCCACTGCTCAGAACTAAAATACAATAGTGAGTTCTGAAATGCACGGTGCACCGAATCGCAAAAATGTTAATGTTTAATTATTAACCGAGAATGTATTAATAATCTAAAAAATGTCTAAATAAACATAATACGAGAAGATCAATAACTAAAAAAAAATGATGCAATACCTCACATCCAAAAATTATAGTATTATTAATTATGTTAATACTTATTTTAAGATTTTTAAAAAATATTCATTAAAACATAGGTATAGTTGATAAAAATTAAATATTTCTGTATAATTCTTTTCAATTTGTACAATATTATACTCATTATTAAATAACAACGAAAATTACTATAATATTATGTAGGTACGAGTTTGACGGTACATTGACGAAGTTTTCAATAAAATTAGTTTGAACATAATATATTTTACAACGATAATACAACATACAAGTGTCAAGTACCTATTTAAAAACATATTATATAAATATAAAACTATACTGACCATTTAATAATAATCTTTTGATAACATTATTAAAATAATATTGTATGAATATTTAATGTTATGATAATAAAATAAAATAATATTGTAACTTTGATTAGTTACAATTGTATGTTAGAATTTTTACACTATTTTGAAACTTGGACAAATACGTCTAAATATTTTCATATCCAAGGCAGCGTTCAGATTTAAGAATTTTTTTTGAAAAGCTATTGCGACTGAACATCGACGGTTTTTCAAAACCGTACACTGGCTTAGGATTGGACTCAAGTAGTGCGTGCAATAGTGTGTGTATGGCATACTCGGGTAGAGTCGTTTTCAAAAACATTTCATTGAGCGTCTGTTCGTTTGCTTTGCCAGAAGACCTCACTGGTTCGAACATGTGCTCTGGCAGGATGTGATTTGTGTTGATAATGATTATGTGTACACCCAAATCCTTCAGGTCTTCTCTTAATGAGGCGCTAGCACCGACCACGGCATGACGTGCTGAGTCGAAAGCAGTCATCCCTTGTCGGCGAGGATGTTCGTTTGATGTACCAAAGTTAATAAAACGACCTGAAAAAAGTAGCGATTTAATACATTTCGATTTTATTGTATTTGTGAAGTATTTGAAATGTGTATTGACTATAATAATCTACACTCGAATATAGACAATAGTAGTTTTTTTTTTGAAACTAATTTCGCTCGATTAATAAACTTGAAAATGTATAGGTACTACAATGTACTACATATTCGTTAAAAGTTTGTATAAGTAGAAATCACTACATATAAAAAAATTGTTTTTTAAATTATACATGTTTACCTTTTTGGCTCACTAGTAAAGGATAAAATGTTCTGGCTGCTTTGAGTGTTCCAAAAACATTAGTCTTAAATAACGTTTCCCATTGAGCGCTCTCTTGCATTTCGATTCTTCCCTTTAGGCATACGTCTGCGGTATTTATAACAGCCCATAAACCTGAAAACAAAATAAAAACCTGTCAATACATTATCAGAAAGTAACACCGTTGTAAAAACATATTGCATAATGAAGTCGTATGTTTGGAAGTGTATTTGAAATCCTCGATGGATTGTAGTTTTATAATGCTTTATACTATTTCCCTCAAAATACTGCTTTTTTGACAGTCAAAACTCCAAAACTCTTCCATAAAACATGTCCAACAATAACAGTTTTAAGTTGTATAAACTTAACATGAAGTCATACTAGTGTTGTGAAAGAATCTTATTGTTAAAGTAATATGATTACTATAAATGTTAACTTGTAGGTTATAGACACTAAAATATGAGATTAATTCAAATATGTTTAAGTTATAATATTATGTTATTTGGTTAGAACTTAGAATTCATTATTTATACAAATAAATATTTTTATTGAATTAAATTAAAAATCACAAATATATTTATGTCTAATATTATTAATTAAAGCACATAAGTTCATATTATTTCTGTGAGAAAACTTGTAGTACATAGATTTAAAATAAAGTTATAACAATAAATAATCAACCCATTGGCTATTTATAAGAAATAAGATAATATGACCATCAAAAAGTATTGATTACAAAAATAATTAGGTAGTTAATATTAGTAAAAGTATGAGACTTAGGAATTCAAGGATTTAGTAACATAATGTAGTCTCAAATTAAGATTGATTATTAATATTTAACATACATTTGTTTTAACAGTTATAATTATAACAGACAATTATTTATTTATGAAGATGAATTAGCTTTATTAATGTAATGTACCTATCTATTATACGAATAAACAGTATTCGATACATCCATCCTATAATATTAGTATATAAATAGTAAATTATTATATTTTCACAAGATATCATACATGCTAGATTAAATATCAAATAATTTGTCTCCAAAAACAAGCGCGTAGAGAAGACAAGAGTTCTAAATTAAGTAAATTTATGTATATAAAAAAGAAAACAAAATTAATATGATAACTTATCAGTTTGATACAGATGATGCAGTCTCTATACTTCATGCAAAAGAAGTTTTTTCAGAAAAATCACTAGATTCAAGTTTAATTCATATAAAATATAATTTTAAACTGTTGGCCACTGCAATCGAAATTCTTGAAACATGGGGTATGATTTTATTGATGCAATTAATATTGTAAAAATGTAAAAAATAGTCTTAAAAGTAATCAAAACGATAAAGGTATTGCTGTGTTTAATAATTTAAAAAAGTTATAAAAACCCATAAAGGTTTTGGTATGCTGTGTACTATTTCAAACATTTTCAATGGTGAAGATAAGTGATAACACTATTAATACAAAAGATAACTTAATGATGATTTAATAAACCTGATGATTTAACTTATTTTAAATACAAATCTATCACATCGGTAGATATTAGGCGAAATATAAACATTTTTTGACAAAAAGACGACGTTATATGCACTTTGAACATTTTTCAAAAAAATGATTATTCAGTGTAATGCACTAATGCGCATTTAAAAGTAAAATGAAATATATTTTACATTAAGAAAAATAAGTAGTATAGTAAATAATAGTTTATTTTTTCAGATTAAATCAACAATAAAAGAACATCAAAACAAGTACTTATATCAATTTTTAATTTAAATTATTCAACCAATTTATTTTGATTTTAATTTTTAACAGTTTTAACAAATATTATTTACTATTTCTCTTTAGATGTTTTTGAGCATATTCTTATATTTTTTAGGAATATAATGATATTTTTGCGCATGTTTTTACATTATATATTTATTATATAATATATATTAATTATATAATTATTTACATTATATATTTTTACAGGATATACATTTATTTTACATATTATATTTACATTATTTACATTATTTGCATAATGACATTTTATCAAGCAAATTTTAATTTTTTTACAACATATAAAATTTTTTGGAACATGAACATTTGGCTTTTAGTGATAAATAATGGGTTATAAATCAATATAGTTAATATTAATATCTAAGGTGAAATAATTTGAATACACTGAAAAGTAATGACAACTAAATGTTGACAATGATTTTCCACAGAGGCGTATTTTAGTCAACTTAGTGGCACTCTTTGACACGTCATGGTGCCCGTGTCTTACCACCACCCCACCCCCCTAATCATCGTATTTCTTAACTTTTTATTACTCGGAGTATTATTAAAACCTCTCTTACTAATTAAATATTCTATTCCTATCAAACACATGTATTTTGGTTACAAGTTATGACATTATTTTAAGATAGACTTCTAACCATGTCAATAATTTAAATTTGTTATTTGTTTTTAAAATTTCAATAATCGTAGTTTAATTGATAACATAGATCTAACATAATATCCATATTTAATGAATACTTAAATTTGTTTATAATATTGGAAACACTGCAACGATTACTAATTCATACGCGTCTTATAATATTATTATTGTACGGTAGGTACGAATATAATGAGTTTATCTCATACTATGACTTTTACTATTGTCCTGAATGTACATATATTATTATAAGGTATTATTACAATCCTTGTATAATAGTTGTATAATTTTATATGTTATTTTATGTGTACCTAAGGGTCGAGAGTAGAATGTTAATACCTGTCACAATCACTCTCACGTATAAGCATTCGGGCGCGATAGTCACCGTTAAAAATACGATAGCCGGCAAGGTTGCCGCGCTTAGAATGATAATCATAATAATTATTATTAATGTATAACTTGTTCACAAGGACTGCTCAGCGAGGTACGCCTAGTTGCTTAAATCTATCTCGGGCATACGCATTCCTCCACGTGACTGACATCATATACACTACCCATGTAGCTGTGTATAGTAAACATAATATATGATATATATATATAAAACTTCAGGATTATATTATAATATATACATACAATAATACGGTATTTGTTACATACTATTATTTTATTATTATTATTATTATAAACATTGCTGAAGAGTAGGGTTTGGCATCATTATAATATATTGCTGTATAGATAGACCATATCAGGGGTCTCCAAACTACGGCCCGTGAACAAGTTTTAACCGGCCCGCAGTACCCATAGGACGGTAAATAAAATATAGATATCTAGAGATACGTGTAAAGCTGTTATTGAGGGCTCAACGTAAAATCGGATGAAATAAATATTTTTCAATACCCGTTTAGTTGTGATATTGAGAAGTTATCTCCTACCCATCAAATGGAAATTATTGATTTACAAAGTAATGATACACTGAAAATCAAACATCGTGAAGAGACTTTAGTTGATTTTTATAAATTTCTCCCAAAAGCACAGTATCCAAATTTAAAAAAATTTGCAAATTGAATATAGATCTGTATTTGCTACAACTTATTTGAACAAACTTTTTCTAAAATGAAATACATCAAATCGAAATATAGATCGGCCATGACTGACAAACACTATTAGCAGAAAAACATCAATCTCATACTTTTCATTAAAAAAAAAAATATTTCAAAAATTATTAAAATTACAATGTCCATATTATCATTTAAATGTATACCAATTATATTTAAGTATATTGTAGACAATATTTTATAAAAAGATTTAAAGTTAACTTATATATTTTGTACACCTATATTTTCATAAAATTAAAAATTATATGTGTTAATAAACTTTTGGCCCGCTAAGAGCATTTGATATTTTTTGTGGCTCTTGAATAAAAAAAATTGGAGACCCCTGGACCATATTATAGACTGCACAAGCATCTGACCAACAGAAAATAATATAATATCTTGATAATACGTAAGTACCTACTGTTGTGTAGTAAAGTAATTTGTTTTTAATGTTTTTATAAAAGCAATATTATACTATAAGATCCATATTATAAGTCTTCAATTATTCAACTTCTACGATGGTTTCATGGGAGAAGAAGTTTTTTTGAAAATTTTTTTTTCATAAGCAATTATATCGTGAGGTCCATACAGACCGTGCCGTTCTTGCCCTGGCACTCACTGTGATTTTTCATGGGCCAAATAAAAATAAAAGGTAATAATATATTATCCCCATATTTGTCAAAAACATACCAAAATTACCAATTTCAATTTGAAAGTGAATTTGGAAAATAATGAATAGTATTATTCACTATATGAAGAACTTAATATTGTGTATATATTGTATGGCTGGGCTTCAAATCATCAATTAAAATGGAAAAATGTTCAAAAACTAAAAATTTAGATTTATTGTGTTTATAAAGTTGTTGAATAGATAGCCGATGATAATATTATATGGACACTACTCGGTTTTAGAATGTGCTCAAGTCTATGGATCCGTTAACAGTCATCTTCAATATCATTCAATTTCTACGATGGCATCATAATTCGTGTACCTAAGTTAAACATACATGGTACACGTAATATAATATGTGATAAACATTAGGTAAAACATATACATGCAACATGCACAATGTACTTCACACTTTATATATTATATATATTGTACAATGTATAATGTATATAGAGATATTTGTTTGCAGAACTTATATAGTTATATACAATATATTATTATATTTCACTTCATGATTACGATGCTTTACAATGACTATTATCACGATAAAGGTTTAGAAAATTAAGTTACGACTTCCTGTGCAGGGTTCGTTCAACGGTGGCAGTGCGTGGCACGAATCACGCGGTCGCCGCCGGTCAGTATACCTACCTACCTGGTCGTTTTATTCTCCATCATCTTCGACCAATTACGATTTGACCGTAAAATTGTAAGAACCACTATTGTAACTCCAACTACAAAGCGTTTGACAACAAACGCGCAATAATTACTTCTCATTCAGACATTGTCAAGATGTGAAAACCCGAAATATTCGCCAAAAGACGTGGGCTATTCAATATTTTAGTTCTACGAAAATAATATATATCAACTGTAAAAGCTTACCGCAAAATAATACACCGTAGACGAAAAAAATTACTCTAGGCTATATCATTGTTCAAAATCCTATTCTCGTTTCTTGTATAATGAATATATATATACAATATACATATATTATACTCACGCAGTGCCTATATGTTATTAGAAAACAAGAAGATACACTATAAAGGTACTAGCCAAAATAATATATTTTAGATAGTCTGATAGAGAGTATGTAATATATAGGTACACTTTATCAGACTATATTCTATTGCCTATTAAATATTGTTTGTTGTATAATGTTTGTTATCCGATCTGACATTACAATTGTTATCATAACAAATAACAATCTATCGAAGTTTAATCAATATGTATTTATATTGAATATTTTCTTATCCGATGAAGTAGTATATCACGATATATATAAACGTATGTATATAATTCATGTATATAAATGTAGTTTTACCTGCTGTAGTTAGTATCTATTACTTATGTATAGATTTTAAATACCCAACAAAATTAAAATAATTTGAAAAAGTATTAAATTCTGGTTTCTTGAACTACTACATGTATATTATAACATAACCAAGGTAAACTATAAGTCAGTAAAGTAAGATATTTTTTTAATCAGTAATAGTAGTGCAGGCAATCGCCAATTAGTATAATACATACTAAGTTGTGTTTATAAAAGGACTATTTTGAGAGATTGTATACGAATTTAGAATTGAGTTGTTCAATAATCAATATATTATATTAAGGTTAATACTGAGTGGTTTAGATAGGTGTCAGTGGCTTACAATGTCGTTAATAAGTGTAATAAACTTATAGTATAGTATTTATTTCTGAGATATAAACTGTGTGGTCCAATGCTACATTTTTCACCCTGAAGTTATGTTATTGATAATTGAAAATTAAACTATAACAGAATATAATTATATAGTTGGTTGACCTTTCTGGATTTTAAAAACATATCTAATTGGTTTTAACGATTTACGATCATTGTTTATTTGTTAGGTGTATTTTACAGAAGATACATTTTGTTGGTTTAAAAGTAATTATCTGTTAAACATCTAATCTGACTTTTTTTAAGGAGTGTTGAATAGACAATAAAATCATTTCGAAGGTGTGTCCTTTATCGTATGAGTAATAATATTATTGTCATTGTTTGCTAACATTTATCCGTTAAAAGATCACCAAATCTTGAGAAAGAAAAAATGGTCGTACCTATATTATCTAGGTGGATAGCCATTATAGGTATGTACACCTATAATGAGTATGAGATTTATAAAACATTACAGGCAACTAAAAGCGTGCAAGTTACTGCAAATAATCAAATTTTAAAACCTTGTACCTTTTTAGTGCCATATATACACCTATACAATAATATAAATATCATAACGTATAGCTGGTCATTTGCATGTTAAATGTACCGTATTTTGAATAATAATGCCTATAATAGATAGTTTATCCAAATAAATGTAAAAAATATCACATAGGCACGCATCCATATTATTATGGTTTATCTTTATGGAAACAGACGAGTAAACATGTACTATAGAATTCCTATATACGTACATTACAATAACAGACAGATAGAAATAAGATTATGGTTTTGTGAAAAACTAATCGATTGTTGGATTAAAAAACAATTAAATAAAAAAACAGTTACGATCAATTACAAAGACCGCTGTAGACAGCATATTATTATATTAATAAACGAAATACCTATATGTATACTAGGTATATAGGAAGTAATCGCAGAAGTCCAGATGATTATTATGTGCCTATGCCCTACCTACAATAACTGTACCAATTGATTTGATACACTTTGCTTGGCCGGTCAACCGAATTCGATTAATCAGCCAAAGCCTTTAATAATAATTATTAGTACTCTCAAACAACCGCGACAACGAGTTCATTTAAAGACAATATATTATACATAAACGGAATGTTTATGCACGAGATTCAGAGATTGTGACTGAGAAAAAAAATTCGAGTTAACTACCTATACACCGTGTATTTCGTCTATTGTTGTATAATTGTTAAATTCATCGGCCGTAAACAATTTATTGTCTTTTTTCGGATACCATAATATAATTACCGCATGTTAGACTTGTAGTGTGGAAGGTATCTGCCCAGCTATATATTATATACTCGCTAGTATTGTTTTGCTGTTGTTTTTTATTATTATCATTATTATTATGTACGTAGATAGGTACATAGGGCTTATAATTAATATAATATAGAAACGTGTGTTTGTGTTTGTGTGCTGCAGCATTTATAACAATCATCTGCCGTGTAATCGCACCCGACCGATCTCTCGCAAGTTCGCAACACACACAATCATTAATATTATGTGATAATACAAGCGCGTGGTGTGCAAGCCCGATCGAAATGCAACAAACAAACAACAAACAAACATGTTATTTTTTTGCATTACCTTCCAAAGAGAACGCACAGAGGAACATAAGTACTAATTAGTAATATTATCGTAACAAATAGAGCAAATAGTAAGACATTATTTTTTTTCCATTCTATTCTGTAATAATAATTATAATTTATTTCAATAATCTTATATAAATACCTATATATACGTATCAGAAATAGTATTTTATTGTATTCTTATAGTACCTATAGATATACATGCATACCTACGATCATTGTTGTATTACTTCTTCCAGCATTGCCGGTCACCGCAATGTGAATGACCGAGTAGCCTAACAGTACACAACATACCAGCACATGGAGCGGCGGTTGTCAAAGAGAAAGTATATATAGCGTTTCGATCGTGTAATTTTTTTTTGTCCATGTCACTATACTATTTAGATATTTTCCGTCATAATCTATATAGGTAAGCGTGCTATATATGTTTATAATATACATAGTGTTTGTGTGTGTGAGAGGGTATTATTTAGAAAAAAAATATAGGAGTTAATGTGTCAAAGTGTGACAAATGACATCGTCTGTTAAAAGTATAATAATATACCTAATATTTTACGTAAAACAGCCCGACGAATAATGTGCGAGACGAAAAAGATGAAAAACGGTAACACGACAATTTCAGAGTTCGTAATATATGTATATTTTATATTATAATATATAAAGGGAGTAGGGTGAAGATGTCTCTTTTATATTATTTTGTTTATTCACATTTACGTAAACTCACATTTGATAATAAAATATTATATTTAAATGTTTATCCGTAAGATTATTTCTCAACAGTTTTCCATGCTAACCCTAGGACGCGTTGCGCATTGTGCCCTTTACATATACGAGTACATAAACAGAACGCATACGTCTTGCCCGTTAGCCAAACGCACTAGATTCCTAGTTATATAAACCAGTTGCTTCTGCTAAAAGCAAAACGAACTCGTTTATATTATATACTAACAAACGTTTACTCAATAGTGTAATTAAATTTTAATGCTCAAGAACGTCAATATAGGTTAATGCATACAGGTAAGTATAGTGTTAAAGATCCCCACTTGAAAATATTTCTTTTGATTAGTTATCTGTGATAATATATTATAGATATACACTATACCTACATACAATATACCATGCATACCGCGTATAAGTGTATATTATATATTATTATAACACTTAAATATAATTAAATTAGACTGGAAACGAATAAATTGTCTACTGATTTAGATATTTTTCAAGAGTAATATTTAGAAAAATCAAATAAACTTCAACTCAGTGAGGTGCAGTAGATATAATATACCTATAAAGATAATGATTTTTGTTTCCATTTTCAAATCCAATACATTCTAATATTTTAGTTAAGTATCTTCATATTAATTATAAAGATTTTTTTATTACCATTAGATAAGTAATATTGTATCTCCCTATAAAGTCACGAGTCGATGACAAACGATAATCTATTTAAAAATACATTTTATTGTTATAATTATTTTCTTAAATTTTCGTCGTCTCTAGAGTATTTGTTTTCAGTCGTTGTAAGCATCTTTTTGATTTTAAAATATAAAAGCAATATAATTAAACAAAAATCGATTTTTTAAAACCTTATGATATATTGTGTACAAAGAATTATTTCTAGACTTCTAGTATCTAGGTATATTTGTACAGTATTTTAGTATTTTACACATTACACTTGCATTTAAAAATGTTCAGTGTTCACAGAATGTGTGAATTTGATAAGTTTTAAATTTGTTAACACTGTTGATTTCGAATAATCAGAACGTATCGTGTATCATAATTATATATTATGATATTTTCATTTTGTGCGTGCTCATCAAAACAATAATTTATTGCATAATACTCATTTCGAATTACTTATGCCTTATGGATGAAATGCAGATTGTACTATACTAGAACAGTATTCAATGGAAATTTGCCAATAATTATGGTTTGATATGAAGTCCACTCATTTATTCCACCATATGTCCATAACCACGTGTGGAATTTAATTTTAACATTCTATTTTTAAATAATTTGAGTTGAACTACTGAGATTATTGGTGTCAAAAATTGTGATATTAGTTTACTCAAATAAGTACCAACTGTGTATAAGTTAGTGTCCAGTAACAACAAACAACAATGTTATTGGAAGGGCAATGTCGATCTATGACTCGTATAATGATTATGTTTTTAGATAGGTACAATAATATTATTTTTTTTATCTAAGACACTTTTTTTTACCATACGTAAACTATGGTAAAAGTAAATTTTATACTAGTTACAATATCAATCATAAATGTTTTTTCAGGTGATTCGAATGAAAATTATATTCACTGGAATGACTTTAATCCCATAAATAGTTTTTATCCTGGTAAATCTGCAGACATAAACAAAACCAATATTCCTACTAAACCCGTCTATACTTTGAGTTAAACACTTGAGATTTTAATTTAAGTACCTCCTTAACATATTATATCAAATTTAACAATAACATCATGTTTTTCATAAATCATAGAACTTGATTTTATAGCCATACATACAAATTACATATTCTATGTACCTAGGTACTTATCTTTTTCACATGTCATTATATCTGAAATGTGATAAGTGATAAATTCCACAAGTAATTTATACAAGAGGAGGCCATATATCATTTGTATTGTTAAAAATTATTTAAACTACAGTTTTACATTTATATATTCTCATGTGTCATTCAAATTTAATCTGGCAAATTATATCTGGTTGCAAATAAATATTATATTATATCTTTATCAACACAGCAAGAAATACTGCATACGCATACCTGTCGTTGATAATCAATAATTCAAAGGCATTTATTTAATTTATGTAAATACAGTAAGTATATCCGTAACTATAATTTTTGCAATTTTTTAATAATCAATTTATTTAAAGACTTTAGTTAATGTTTGTTAAAAATAATAACAAATTATTAGAAAAAATACTTAGTTCATCTATATTTTAAAATTAAAGCAATTTTGTATTTTTTGTATTTTGTATACCTACTTGTACCTACATTAGTATCAGCAGACATAATATTATTATTGAATTCCAAATAAAATATTATAAATATACTGTGCTACTAGAAGTTTTTCCTTTGCAAGGAAAATTGAGAAATCACAGATATTATGTGGTGTGAAGTGCAGTGGAAAAATATCTAGTCATAAAATACACATTTTGTTAGGAGTTTAATTAAATTTGTTTGTTTTGTTTTAATTGTTGATTTGTGTTTTTATGGCAAAAAAAAATACGAAAATCCGAAAAAAAATGTTGTACCCAGCCAAAAAAAAAGAAAGAGAATATCATCTACATTGAGATGATGTCAGTACACAATTTGTTTTCTCTCTCTGACCCACGGTCAATAACCAAATTTATGTTTAACAGAACCAACCTAGTGTTGTTACTTTGAATAACAGAGTTAATTTACATATTATCAATCTTTAAGCTAAAACATTACCTGAGTCCATATAGAAGTTTTTTAGAATATTTTAATTTTTTTTATAATTTATAAGCATATTTAATTTGTAATAATTTACAGTATCATAACTTATATAAGAATTAAAATATCATAAAATAGCCAACGTTGGGACACAGGTAATATTAGATAGTAGTTAAATGTAATAACACAGAAATAATTCTTCTAAATTTTTCTAAATTTGATGTTTTAGGTGTGGGTTAGTGGGAAAAAACCAATTATGAGCTGACATCCTTTTAAATGTAAATTTTACAACATGTTGAACCTGATTTAACTCTTATTTTACATATCTATTGCTTATTAACCCTATCTAGTATCTAAATACTGCATCATTTTATTACAAACATATTATTATGCAAAATTTAAATTTAAGACTGACGAATTTTGATGGATGTGTGTTTAGTTATTATCACTAATACTCGCTTAAACAACGTTCGTCTCACATTCGATTACGCCGCCTACGTAGAGAATGTACAGGTAGATATAATTTTCACCTCTATAATATAATATTAAAATCGAGAAAGTCTCGGCTGATTCTTATGGCAAAATTATTTTAACTGAAGTTGATCTCCGTGGAAGATTACATTTTATTATTGAACTGCTCATATCGTTCTCCCACTTTCATGGCAAATATTTATATTAACTTTTTTAAATTATCGCACGTTTTACCTTGTCGTGACATTATTGTTTTTGATAAATATGTATTCAGAGAAAAATTAAAACAATGACACCCAAATGTTTACGATGCGTCGGTTATTATTAAATATAAACAGTTCGTGTTATTCACATATTATTTTTTAGGTACTCGTGACAAATTATTCAATGTACCTTTTTATATTGGTAGTTACCTACATGTAAAAATAATATTATACTCTTCGACTTATAAATAATTTTCAAATTAAAAATTCAAATTTGGTAAAGATCAAATTTCAATGCAAAAATATCTCTTTCGAAAAACTAAAAACACTTAACCTACCTATTTACAAGGACAGTAGGTATCCAATAGAAGGCGAGAACGACGTGTTTAAAATTTAAGATGCGTTCGACACAATTTTTTTTATCGACGACAAAAATTATTAAGATAGTCTCTACTCTCACTTTACGGATACAAATAATATGGTCGGGTTTGTTTTAGCTAAATATGTAGGTTATGGTTGGTAGTCACTCGGTAGGTACCATAATCGTCTATACCCATCTAGGAAATCTGCGGTTTAGCTTGAGTTTTTTTTTTATCAAATTAGGCACAGCCAACCGGTACCCACTATGAAACATCGCTTTCAATTATGATTTATATGAATTATAGAAAATTAAATTATATATTAATATGCGTATACTTTTATTTGAGATCGGTTTTATAAAATAATTATGAATTAAGTACGTAAATATAATACATTAATACAGTCATAACCTAAAATGCTATTTTAACTAATATACTTATTAGTTATTACTTATACATAAATCAAGATATATATATGAAAAAACATAAAACAAAATGAATCCAATAAAATTCTTAACTATAAATTAATATTAACTATATTTCAAATCAATAAATTGAGATACTAATTAGTAATTACCAAGTACAAAATTCTAAAACTATGTGAATTAAAAATATAATTGAGGTAATTAGTAAATGATACCTACTATCATATTGTAATGATGAATATACCATAATATAAAAATCAGAATTAAGTACAACATAGTGCACATTAATTTAGTAATTATTTCGGTATGTATAATTAAAATACAAAATGCACATTCAAGCAGTTGAAATAGTGTTCGAAATATATAGTTTGTTGAGGCACATACAACAATAATATATACTAATGAGTAATGAGTAATAACTAATAACTATAATGAGTATCTATCATTTAAATTTAAGCAATTTGCAGTATAGTAAGAATGCCTACTTTCTTTTCCATCCCATAACTATTATTAACTATATAATCGTATTATTAACATTTAACTAGCCGTTAGTAATTTAATTTTAAATCAGACATTTTAAAAATAATATAAATAATTACATCAACATTAACATTTTATTTTGTATTACTTACCTATGTAATCAAAATTAAAATAATTTATAGTTGGTTTTTGAAATACGTATGACAATATAACGATTGAATTTTAGAAGATTTTTTAAACTATTTCAATAAATTATAAAACCTAGGCACATTCAGTAAGTATGCCATTATTTTATATCCATATTAAATCTAAATTGAAGCATTCAATATTTCTACCATATTTCTGAGATGTTCATAATTAATTTCAATTATTTTATATTGTGAATCATATTTATGTTGTATTCGTTAAATATATATTAATTAAATTACATATTATTTAGAAGATCTATGTTTTTGCTACATTAGATAATATGTATATGTCCTATATCAGCTATACCTTCATGATATTAATAAAAATTCTATATTGCATTCTCAGAGTTATTTTGTAGATAAAGATACCTTTTTTTGAGCTGAGAATACTTAGTATTACTTTTAACAAAATTTAAAAACTATAGGTTAATGTAATAATTTAAATACCACATTGTTTTTAAAAAAGATGTTAATAATTTTGTTTTGATTGGTTTTATCATCATCGTTATCACTTTTATTTCATAATTATTTATCGTTTCATTTTAATTTTATTATTTTAAAAATCATAATTCAAATACAATAACGATAGGAAACAATATAAAAATAATATTGTATATTCAAGTAAGTATCCTATACCTATTATAATGTCGTGACTTCGCGATTTGTATTTTTAATAACTTATATTTTTTCCAACTGAATTCAATAGGTTTAGTATTTTACGGTATGTATGTATACAATATTATGATGAAATTTTAAACGGAAATCCGTTTGATAAAGAAAATAAATTTACAAATTGTATAATATAAATTAAATGTAGGTTGTTTTGTCTATAAAATGAAGGCTGCATTATCATTAAAATGTATAGGCTTTTAATACTATACTGTGTAAATGTTCGCACCCGAGACCTTGAACCGAGTAAAATAATATACCTTAACTCATTTCTACTTATTACGACTTTACCTGCACAACGGTATATATTATTATGAACTAAATGCATCACTGTTGTACTACTGTGGTAGGAAGGTGTCATGTTAAAAATTTAAAATCAGTTCAACTAAACACAGTTTGTCATAGGTATGTGTAGGCATATAGTTTTCGAGGTATTTTCGTTTCATGGCCATTCATAAATTATTATTCAAAATCCAAGTGAACGCAGAACACGAAAATCTCTATTGTACAAAATTTGACAAATTATGTCAGTTAAACGCTTCTATGAGTATAATTTTATATATTACAGAATAACGTTCACCTACATCAAGTCATGTCAAGTTGTACACTTTTTAGCTTTGTAGGCTCACATAGGTATATATACTCATAAAAAAACACGTTACTACCAATTATTCGTAAATAGCTACAAATTTTTCAACATTCCGCTGGTAACGTTTTTATGATTTGCAGATTACTTACCTACTTAAACAAATAATAATCATATAGTTGCTCTATAACGAATAACTTTGGTAGGTACTTGGTACTTTTAGTTATGATGGTAATATAATTTGATATACTTTTATTATTTGTTTAACAAATATTACCTTCTCGTAAGCGAACTACAAAGATTAGGTATAGAGTTTCGTTGTCTAAATCGACTCATGTGCGTTTACTGCAAAGTTAAAGATTATGAAAAAGTAGATAAAATCGACAAACTCGTATATTATGTTAAAAGTTAAAAGACGTGGAAGTACATGTTAATAATATAATAATATGAGCAGCCTGCATACAGCAATCTGTAATATAACTTTATACGCAATTGTTCCACCGTAAAGTACCTAAGTATAAATTTATTATGCAATAATATTATACTCAGGTGAGACGGCAAAGGTAACACATTTGTGTTACATTTCCGGTTGGTTATCAGATATCTAGATAACAGATTCTGTTTCAACCAGAATTATTCGTATCGTTCGCCTATTGCTTCAGAATTGCTTTGATTCTTCGTACAAGACGTTACTATTATTATATAAAATATTAATGATATAATGAGCGGCATAATAGTATATTATGTAGTTATAAAACATGTAGTGTATGGGCATGTAATAATGGTCACTGACCCACCCCATAACCGCTTATTAATGAACTAACTTCATGTCAACACAATATTATTATTTCGTAATAGTGTACCTATTATAACTTATAACTTTTTAATAGCATTAATCATTAATGACATACGTTCGTTGGATCTATTTATTGTACATTTAGGAAAACAATAATAAAATCAATTATTTTGTGTTTGAAATTTAAAACTGTACTTTTTGAATAGGAAAAAAAATATTATTTTTTAGTTATTATCTATGTATGATAACATACAACTGATGAAACTACAAATGGCTATAATAATATACAAAAATTCAATTAAACAGATACGAATAAAGGATATTCTAAAAACCACAATAATATAATTTGATGCTTGCACAAAAATGTCATTTGACTTGTAAAACTTTTTTAACATTAAGACTTAAGAGTAATATTAATAGTAGATATTTATATGATAAATTGAGTAGAATGTTGTGATTTAAATGTTATAAACAGATTTACATTTATTACTACATAAATATTAATTTAATTTCTATTTGCAGTGTAATGAATTATGATTATGAGTGTAACACTACTTCATAAAATAGAAGCTATAGTTAATCTATAACTTCTATTTTATGTCACTTTTAAAAAGTAACTTACCCGATGTATTTTACATTAATATGCTAAGTTTATGTAGGTAGGTCATAAACATTTTTATTCTACCTGGGTACGTAGTCACTACTAAGTTAATATTATATTACCAGTAAGCACTCACACAGCCTTCAATCGACCTTAATAATTATTAAGTAGATACTCCCGGTGTCTCTGCAGTCAAATTATTATTTCTATTCATTTGCGATCAACGTTTAAAATTTAGATTTTCGAGGGCATATCTGAATATATAGTGATTTACTGACCGTCTTCACCAGCAGGCAGATGCCTTTTGATGGTGACCACTGCCTCGTGCAGTGAATCCTCTCGGGTCACGTCCAAAGGCACGAACACGATACCTCCAGGTGCCCTTTCCACGTCCGCTGAAGCCGATTCACGCTGTTTAATGCGTGACCTGAGCAGGGCGCAGGCCCCGCATGACGGGCCGGACGGCTGCACCCGATCGGATGACTCGGTAGCGTCTGGTCGGATGTCCGGCTTGTGGCCCGCAAAAACACGGAAACCAGAGGCCGCGAGCCGGTCGCAAAGCTGCAGACCGGCAGACGTCTCGCACGACGTGACCAGCACTGATCGGAGGGCCGGAACAGCGTCTGCGGTTTTCCTGCTCATTTTCCGCAACAAGTATAGCACCTGAAACAATTATCACCACTTCAATGACATAATATTGATATATTTATACAAGTTGTCAGCTTTTTTCCGGTGTGTGGTTAGTGTTTAGAGTGCTAAAGATGATACACCGATAAATACCAAGCTAGCCATCATTACAACTGCTGTAAAACAACATCTTTCGCGATTCGTATCAGCACTATAGGCAAAGTTTAACTCGGTTTTGAGAATGACGAGGTATTTCTTATCATTTTTCGGTTATAATATATTAACTCTGATGATATAAATTTTCTCAAATTGCTACAGCAGGCAAAACCCTAGATATTAAAATACATTTTAAAATGAAAATAAATATAATTTTATCTACAATTACCCATACTTCACCACGGCTACGGCCTGAATTATCATTTAAAATAATCCTGTACTATTTAAATATTTAATAACTATAGCTGATGATTATGGCATTGTACAATTCATACTAATTTACTTTTATTTATATAAAATAAAAACTCATTAATCGTAAATTACGAGAGTGCTGATTTGAAACCTGATGGAGCACACTCACCCTCCCCTCAAAATAACATTGATGATTAAAATATTACACTGCTTTACATACTTTTCTACAGTATTCCTAGTGTTTGTTGCTGTCTCCATCGTACATACATCATACCAAATTTTCACAAAATAAACCTATTATAGAACTTTTGTGCAAGAACATTATCTGTGCTTGAGCATCTTTTTTTATTTGATAATTTAATTTTCAAGCCAGAAAATGAGCATTTTTTGTTAGTGATATTTCACATACAAAATTCTTGCTTGAAAATTGAAGTATCGAAAAAAATCGATTACGTTTCAGTACAGATAATGTCCTTACCTAAAAGTTCCATAATAAGTTAATTCCCTCTAATATTAACATTTACAGCACAAATACACAATATTGAAGCTATTTAATGAAAATTTGGTGTATCTTATGTTTGTAAGATGAAGATACCAAAGTTGAACAAACACATGGCTAACGTCGTAGTAATACACTTCTTAAAATAGTTAAGTGTAAACAAATAACATCGAAACACTGATGTTGGTACCATTCACATTTTAATATTATTAGTACCTTGATTATTGTACTAGTAGTTAAGTATTAATTTTGAGTGAGTACTGTGGAATATATATATATATATATATTAATAATAAATATATATTATGTTCCGGACTTGGCGCTTGCATTACTTAAATTGTCTACTTTTTTGTTTTACCTTTTCATTGTCGGGTTAAGTGGACTGTAATAGATAAACTGTCACTCACCTGCAAGTATATTAAAAGGTATTATGTTGATTGTATCAGATACAAATAATATCAGCAAAAAAAAATAAATATATTGAATTTAATAACAAAAAGTCTTGTTAACCGATAAGAAAAGTAGTAGATCTACCTATAGTACCCAATAATATATAGGGAGAAAAGTCAAAAGAAATGTTTATTGAGAATTGGTTTTAAACTTATCGGCTGACAACAATAACTTCCTGAAATTAGTATATCCTCAGGTGTGCCTTTATAGGTATGCATAGTCAAATATGACCATACAACGCGTACAGGTGGTGTTTAAGTTCTTCCGCTATATATTACGCGAAAGAAATTATATATTTCACTAAAGTATCTACGTGTAGATGCAATTGGTCTGGTTCAAGTCGTAAACGTCAGTACTTATTTGAATATACAAATTTCGTAGGTACTCGACTTGTATATTGATGTATATATATACGTAGGTACACTATACAGTAAACCGCAGTCGTAAACAACTTCGAATCTATACTTTCACCCAATTATACGCGGCCACGCGGGACGTCAGAACAACCGGTGTAGATACTGGATATTACTCAGACAAATAAAAAATTCGTTTTATCAAATACTGATTTGAAAAAATGATTTACAATACAATATTATATTTTTATGATTCAAAAACAAATTCTGTCCATACTGCATTGCAACGTCCACACTCAAAAGCATATTTAAATATAGGTGCAAAACATATTAACACATTATCATAAGTCTTATTCAAATTTTCTTATTTATTTTAAATGCAGCTATCAGCAAAATAGTGAAAATGTGAAATCTTTACAGCACACGACGCGAGTACACAAGTATAATATTTTTTTAAATCGAAATTTGCTGCAGTTGTTAAAAATGAGAAATTATTTTTCAGTCGGGGTGAATCGTTGCAAATAATTGAACTTTGTTCAATTTTATTTATGTAATGAGAAAATATTGTATTGTAATAGACGCATTATTACATATTGATAAATTATAATATAATATAGGTCACTCAATAGTTACTCATAAACATTTTGAAAAATCGCCTTCAGGTTAGGTCAGGTTTCAGTATTTTTCTTATAATATACATAATATTATTTCATAATTGTGGATTAATAGTGTACAGGTAAAATTAAAATATATATGATATACCTATTATACAGGAATTACGTATTTAGTTTTTGATTTTAATCAATCAACGTTCAATGAGCCGTAATAAGTAAAGCGTGGGTGGAGAGATCATGGTGGTTAGTTAATATACACAAATTATCATGCGTACAGTAGCTTGAGGTAGGTTATTACTTACTATAATATTATTTTCAATTGTCTTATATACGTGTGAATGTGCATCGAGCACTAACGACGACTATCGTTTTATGTTATAATAATATTGCGTTACTTGCATCTAGGTGGTACCTACAATAAATTATTCGACCACTGATTTCTTCTTAGGTCTGACTAATTGTTAAGAAATTTACTTCAATATAGATACCAAATAATCACAAAAGGACTGTTTAAAATTAAATTAGTAAAGTTTTCATTATGCGTCCTATAAGACTAGATAGTGTAGTGCCAACACTTGATATTTTCCATGTGATATGAGATCACGATATGTTATTCAAATCACTTAGATTTGTTTTCCTTGAATCTAGAATATTTATCATAGTGTGGAATTCAATAAACAGTCCCATTGCTAGTTCATAAATATAAAGTCATAATATTTATACTGATAGAGTGATAGCAGAGGAGTGACAATATTTTGTCTCAATGCTCATTATCATTTCAAAAACAATATCGTTTCATATTTTATTATTACCAAACGTTATAACTATAAAAAAATATAATATTTCATATTATGTCTTTCATAAATATATTATAATGACGTACCAATTATAGTTCACTTGCAAGCTATTTTATTATTTAAGTTCTTATATAATATAATATGTTATATATTTATATTGTGTATTTGTGTGCATTGGCCACATGCTAACCACATAGTATTATGTTGTATGACATAAAATATTATATTTTTCTAATAACTATCTATACATTAAAGTACACACATTGGTTAATTTATATTAAACACACTTAGCAACACCATATTAATTATGAGGCTAGTACATTAATTTCATGTTAATTGAATACAACATAACAGGACCTAATGACTACTAACGACATTTTTTTTCAAAAATAAATTAGGTATTATATTAAGTACCTATATTAATTTTTTACTGTGTTCTTGTGTCTATAATTATGGATATCGACCAATTTCCTTATTGCGTATTACCACGTACGGTTGTACACAGATTGTTAAAAATGGTATACTATATTATTTTTAATAACAAAATAAAATTAAGTGTTTAAAGTAAACGTATGAAAGCGTAAAAAATAAACAAAAATAAAGTAGTATTATTAATTATAAATTTCTACCTAGAAGCCTATAATACGTTCAAATACGATTGTACGTTTTTAAACGCGTATAATGATGGTTAGCCTTATATTGTGAGCAAATATATTTGAGTCAAATTAAACTGTAAAAAAATATGATTGTACCCAACCATGATTATATTATACAGGTACCCAGTTAATTTAGTCGTAAATTGTGAGTATACACGTTTTTGTGCATCGGATACCTTCCTATAGAAATAAACTTAATACGCCAATTATTATTGTTTCCTAACCTAGAATTGTATTAAAGAAAAAAAAAGACAAGCTGTTGTTCTCAAAAAGAAAATAAAACATTTCGTTATACCTACTCTATGCTTTTGTTCATAAGTACCTATGCGGCTATGCATTATATTGTATATTTGTACATAATATACAACTGTTTTGGTAATTGGTATACATTATTAAATTATTATTATTAAACCCATGTAGCA
Organism: Aulacorthum solani; assembly: GCA_008528875.1. Lineage (NCBI taxonomy): Eukaryota > Metazoa > Arthropoda > Insecta > Hemiptera > Aphididae > Aulacorthum > Aulacorthum solani. The sequence continues at coordinate 28,355 of PVMI01023159.1, forward strand.
GCCATAATACTATAGCTGTACATTCCACTGTTTTGGATATTCCACTTAACGATTTTATGTAAAAAATGTATTGTAAAACATTTTTATCGATAACTATGGTACCTACTACCTACCTACTTATAAATGTTATGATTTAATTTATAGCAGACAATAATATAATAAATTATATTAGGTATAAATTTATATTATTGAACATTATATATTAAATTATCACACTAAAAGGTATTTACAGTTATAACTTATAAAACTATAAAATATAATGATTGAAGATACGATAGACTTCTGAACAACACTAGATCAAATGTCTGTAAATATTAGCATTACTTATCTATAACGTATCCGATATTATTTTATTACCTACTGGCATAACTCGTACAAAATATTTGAATTATGCATTCCGTTCATTAATATATCGAACGAAAAATTAATGTAATTATGTGTATAAAGGAAATAAGGAATAGTTCATAGAATAAAGAAACCTTCCGGTGTAAGCATTTCCAGGTTAAATTAAGAAAAAATATTTTTTTTGGTATTATTCAAACTGTTTTTCAAATATTTTTCTAGAATAAATAATTAAATTAATGACAATATGGATATAGAGTGGAGATAAGCTTGCATTTAAGCTTAAAACATATTGTATGAAAAAAACAATTTGTAATATTCCAACATGAAGATATATCTACATAAGTCTACTAAAAACTACAAGATTTTGCAACCGCCAATTGCTTACATTAACCAATAATTTATTAAACATTTAATAATTGAATAGTTATTTTATTTGTGATAAACATTTAATTTGGTGCCTGTATAACACTATCTATCAAAACATATTTTTTTAAATAAATTATATTTAATATACACATCAATTTTCTAAAATGTTTAGTTGATTAAATCTTAAATTAAATATCATGGGTATTTAAAATTAATCGTAGAATTTTAAGTAATGTTTAGTTAAGTTGAGTAGCTATAGTGGGTTATTATATATTATAGTTTATAAAAACATAAAGAATATTGCAGTAATTGCGTATTTTTTTTTATATCGCTGTATACATTTAAACTTATTTTAACAAGTAATATTTACAGTATTAAGATTCTGTTTGACATTCATAAACACACAAGTATGAAAGTGGTAAAATATTTATGAAAATTATTGATTTACTCAATAAAAACAACATTTTTACATAAATCATTAGAAATATAACTTAAATATGTAAAAAAATAAAATTCAAATGAATATATTGCAGTATTCGTTCATTAAAAATAAAGATCATTGAAGTTGTAAATACACATAATAAAGTTTGGTAAATGGTAATATTAGTAGTAGTTTTAAATTAGTGTATTACTCCATTATAAATTTAAAAAAGTTTTGTTTTAATAATTAAGTATTAGTTTTAAAATTTCGTCATGACATTTATATACATATATATATTGCTAAATTATTTTTAAATAAATATATACTATCCAAACAATTTTTATACAACTATTTTACTGTATGCGAAGGTGTAAAAATATATTTTTTTTTTTGCCTGGTCATAATCAATTTTAATGCTTGTGTAAATTTCATAAAATATAGTCAATGGCAGTTATAGTACCTACCTCATAAACTAATAATAGTTTTAGTGCCACGATAGTTGTATTCATGTGACAATAGCTTTAACATTTAGTACCTATGAATTAGCATTCAATGTTGTCTTTTAGTCATTGGAAAGTCAACCATAGTGAAATCAAACATCAAAATATTAAATATATCTACTAAGTAACATGTTTATAGAGTCCTAGTCATCATAATATATTCATTCGAGATTAAGCGTTTTTAATTCTATTATGGATAAAAATAATGTTATTCCAAGCGTCCAAGGCTTTTAAATTCATTGTCATAGAAGATATTATACTCTCTACATCATCGAAATCGTGTCATCCGATTAGATATAATTTATATATATTTAGTCACACACTGGTAGAAAAAAACTAAACTATTAAGCTGTCATTTTATAATATTTTCTACTTTTCGTGATTAAAATGTGCTATTAATTAGAAAGTGTTGCATTATTTAATACAATTTGGCCATCAATACAAAAAAATATTAAAACCAAGTTGGTGTTGACGTTGCAAAACTCGAAAAATTGACTAAAAATCATAAAAGACACCGTAAACTTGTAGACTATAATGTGTATAACAATACTTGCAAGGTTTAATACATAAAGACCTGGCAAATTAAATAAGTATAATAATTTTGAATTAGTATTTAAACATTTTTTTATGTACCTATATAATTTATAGATGCTTGAGCTACAATTACAGTATAACATATATTTGTATTTTTAATACTGTAAATACATTTTTTATTGAAAAATTCAAAATTTCTTTTTCTTTTCCTGACATAAGTATTAAGACGTATATTTCTTAAATTACTTAATATACATATACCTAATGATCATAATTTTTGTCATACTTATCAATTTTTCTTTTTCAGGTCTTTCTGTTACACTCTGTATATACTTATATAGATCTGAGATCAGGTTGTATAGTCGAAATCATTCAAATGAATAAAGAAAAAGTTTCAGCTAGTTCAACCGTTAACCCATAAAACAAACTTATATAGTAATAACAAATTTCCAGATGCATATATCTTCACACCGATCCGAATCGAGTGTAATTATTTTTATTTAAATATTTCAAATAAAATTCGCTGTACTAACACTATAATACGACATCGGCCGAAAGTAACGTTACAATAATATTTCAAAAAAGCCTTCTACAGTGTTGGTAAGTACTTATAATATCTAAATAATAATTGGTGAGCAAATCTTATAGAAAGCGTTTGAAACGTTCTTGTATGGGTACGTATATTATATAATAAGCCATATTGTATAGATAGGATAGGTACCTATCTACTTATCAATATTATAATAAATAATTAATAATAATACTCTCACAGAGACAAACCGAGCGTTGAAGCGAACACTGAATACATTGATTACTGATTACATTATACTTTATAAGTCGTATATAATATGTAGATATTAGAATAATATTAAATAATAAAAATAAATCGTAAGCATGTATAACTTGTTTTGTTATTAGCTGGTAGCGGGTTTTCGTATAAAATTTATAATATCGATATCCCAACTCCCAAGTTCCACGCCGAGTTTTTGCGTCACGACTCGAATGGAATGAGCAAAACATACATATTACATAATATTATCATAATATTATTGTATATATATTTACAAGTATTATAGCCTATAGGTATTATATTAAACATAGGAATTGGTAAGTATAGAATAGTATTTAAACGTGCTGTTACCTGTAATTATATTACATACGTATATCATAGTGGTCCTCAACATATATTATATCAGTACTGTTTCTCGCTCACTTAGTACTATACCTACGTATAACTGCATTACTACAAAAGTTGTAACATTAATTAAAGTATCGAGTCTGATTATTTCATTATTACACTATCAAATATGTTATGTAGGTACCGATGTATACATATATTATTAGAAGCACGCCATAATAATGTTTGTAACGACTAGAGTAATTTTTTTAAATAACTAAACAGGAGGGGGGGGGGTTCTCATTAGAAAAAGGTAAGTTTATAACGCAGCAGGATTTTCATTAGTTATAGCAAGGGAAAAAATGAAAAATGGGAGTAAGCATGCTTGGTGAATCATTCTCAATATTCTATACACTCGTATTATATAATATTGCCTATATAATAGGTACAATTATAATTAGGTATATCACAGACGTAATTCTTTGCTTTTCTATATGTGAAACGAAGCGGAAAAATATAGGTATTATAATATGTCCAATGTCCATCTCATATAGATTTAAATGTCAAAATTATATACTATGTTATTATGGTACATAATTATATTGTATATATTACCCAATTTAAAAGTTGTTATTTGTTATAAATATAATGTACAATTATAGATTGGTTGAAAGTATTATTAAAAAAATGTTATTAATAAAAAAAAATATGTACAATAATTATACATACAATTATGTATATTCAAATGAAAATTAGAAGATAAGACATTTAAGACATTTCTCAAATCAGTGATTAAAAGTTTAAATGGTATGGAATGATTTTATTATATTTAAATATTAATAACAGTTTTACGCATTTGATTAAACATTTTTTCGAAGGCTTATAAAAACAAAGTGATTAACTCCAATAGTTTTATGTTGCAGTAATGTGAGTAATTATATAGTGATTATATATTATATTCAATCAATGAGACCAACAATATAAGAATTGTATGAAGTTAAAAGCATATAGACATAACATTATATAGTTGCAATAACTAATAATAATCTGAATAGTTTCTTAACCCAGTTACTATTAGGTTAAATGCATTATATTAATTAACATAATAATATGTTACGATATCATAATAAATGTCACATTAAAGACTTGAAGCATGCGTTTTACTTAAAATCGTAGTCATATCATAAAGTACAAATATTATACATTATTAATCTAAAAAAAAAAAAATTTTAAAATGAATGGTTTCAGTACATTTCTAGCTTTGTTTTGTCTGAAAAATAGACTTTTCACATAATGTTATAATATTTTTGCAAAAATGCAATGCACTGATTAACCAATGAACAAATTTCAAAGTAATAAGATATTATAAAAGAATTATAATTTTTTGTTGTTCAATTTCACAAAACCACTAGTTGAAATTTACGACGCTATACTTAAAAGTATAATATACTATTTAGTATTTTTTGAAGTACCTATTGGTGAATGACGATATAAAATTATATAATTGGAAATGTATACACTTCACGGGTATGAATTGGAATTGTCCATACACCTACGTCCTACGTGTGTAGTGTGTACATTTTAGCTAGTCAATAGTCTAGGTAGACACGTAGTTATGTACTTTTTACACGAATAATATGGAAAAAATTGTTGTTACTAGGTATAATGTAACTACGGTAACTATTACTACACGGCTACACATATACGTTTATTATTATATACTTAAACATTTCACTGTCGGTATAGTTGAAATATTTTTTTGATTACATATTTTTCTATGCTTCTTTATATAAATTGTATACAAATTTATCATTATGCAGTGTTATTAGTGACATTTTAATTAGGTATAAAAATTGTATAATCACGATCACGACTTTTACTTTTAAGATGCAAGTACTAGCTAAATATTCGAATAACGTTATTAATATTTAACTTTAAAATACAATTTTTTTCATGTTATCATACATCTAAGTTTGGGAATATGAGGGACGCTATTATTTATAGTAGTTTTTATTCTTATAGTTGTTTCCTGAAAATAATTGATAATATGCATGAGAAATCTTCTTTAAATTCAATTAACATGGTATAGTCCACGAGTGTCGTCAAATATTTTATTTCTTTTGACCACAAAACTAATCAGTTTATTCCGTATTACTATCAGTATGAAATTTGAACCAATACTGAGTACACCATTCATGTACTTCGCAATAATAAGTGTAACCCGCACAAAACTATTTCATAAGTAGCTTATACTTTATTTACAGTGTCGTTTTAATTTTCGAAGTGCCTATTATCATGTGACTATTATTATAATGAAGCATTTTTAATTAATCACGTTTGTTCGCATAGAAACTGGATAAAAATATAATTACGTGGAATATTACAGTAAATTGCAATGATTAAAACTTTAAGTATTTTGTCCACTATTTTACTCTTCCAATAGTCTGCAGCTAACAAATAACAGCGATCAACTAGGAACTTTTGGAATGTAAGTGATAGCAGTGACGTAAGGTGCTGAAGTGGCTTCCGAGATTTCATGAAAATATTAAAATGCTTCCAGTGCTCCTTGGCCATATATTAAGTAAGACGTAAACTTGTATTAAAATTGTTATTTGTTCGATGATTGCTGCATAAGTCTAAAATGCTATATGCTCACGACAATAACATTTCAAACGTAAGTATTTGAGGTATTCTAGTTAACCTATATAACTAATTATCAACCAATTCCAAAAGCAAAATAGTGGCTATTCCACATAGAATGACAGCGATACAGGACTGTGTCACGGCTGTATGTAAGTATGGGTGGCTAAGCACATTTTTGTGAACTTTTTAAAAATCCCATTTGAAACATATAATGGAAAATATTTAAAACGATTTAATTTCAAAATGTACTTAGAAAATAGACCAAATTCTTGTGAGTGGAATAAATTAAAACAAAAAAAGTTTAGGCTTAAAACCAAAAGGTGGTTTCGCTGTAGATTATAATATCATTCAGGGATAAAACGATTTCTGAAATAGGTAGGTTACATAATACTATAGAGGCTCAACTATGAGTTTAGATAGGTACTTCAATTATAAAGGGGCATAATAATATATCCTTTAGTATAACAAGCCCACCCTCGACACAGCAGTATTTACTATTATTATGTATTATGACGGCAACAAAAAGTGAAATATTATAATTGTGTGGTATGTTTGCTTGATTGTGTGTGTGCAGTAGCCAGGGTTGTAAAATGTGGGGGGGGGTTAAGCATTAATTTAACCAAGTTTTTATAGTTTTCGTATACAAATAATACTTTAATAAGGGTAAAACATTTCCGGCTACACTTTTGTGTATGTATTTGTGTACAATAATATAAATTATAACCATATAGGTACCCACCAGAGAGCACGCTATGCAACACAGGGCCAATAGTTGCACGCCCAAAACCAATGCTGTATCTTCGTCCATTATAGTGTTTCGATGTAATAATATTATTTTATTATTGATTATATTATTATCATATGTCACACACACCCACACACTCACTGGTGATCGCTACATATTAAATAGGTCGAGTGAAGTTAATATAGGTAAAAAAAAAAAAATACACAGAAGCTCCGTTTTTCACCGGGCCACCATCCGTGACACAATAATAATATTATAAACAAATATCACTAAACACGAACACACAACCGCGCAAGACGAGGTACGATACGCGCACTGAGCCTGGTCCGGAGAAGTGTTTTTACGCGTTTTGTTCGCCGCCGCCGCGCGTGCAATAGAATGTTGCAGCAGACGTTGTGCGCGGGAGATGAAGATTTCCGATTGTCATCGGTCGTATCCGATTTCGTACGTGTCCGATTGGCCGGTCACATAGAAAGCGGTGGACGAGCCCGAGCATGCTTTTAAGACGTAGGTTGCAGTTTTTTTTTTGTTTTTATTATTTCCGTACACTTCCCGTTCCTTTTAAACAATTTTAATTAAAAACTAAACGTTTCGAAGAAAGAAAAAAAATGAAGCACGTAACGAAATAAATTGAAAGAAAAAAACACTCTGTATTTTATATAATATCTATCTATATATCTATAGATATACTTTATGTATATTGCATATTATCATACATTTGAAAAAACCAAAGGTGTGGAAGGATGAAATGTTATGCGAAACGTCTTGGACAATCGCCGAAGACTTTTGACCCACTTATTTTGCTCACGCCGAGTATCATATTCGCTATTATTATGTGATGTTATATATCTCAACAAGTACACTTCACCGCAGATAATGTGTGTAAAAAAGTGCAGAATTAAAATGAAAACTTAGTTAATAAATATGTCATTCAATATTCATAACAATTATTAGTTTGGACTGTATAAGAATGATTTAGTCTCTTTTTCTGACATAGGATATATTATTTTAATGCGTCATTTAAACTTTCAGCTGGATAACTCAATATTGATTACATTTGTTATTGATATTATGTAATTAATTGTCGGAGATTAATGACTGATTTTGTATATATTAGGTATATTGTTACTGACAATTATTAAACAATTTTCAGTATTTTAAATTGGAATTTCAGTATATATTCTTAAACAATTGATAAGTCCAAAAATTCCCAAAAAGAATGTTTTCAAAAAGTCACCATAAAAATGTGTCCAAAAATTATTTAAAATAAAATAAATGTTAAAGTATTGATTGATACAAAAGATATTTCATTTCTCTGGTGTTTCTGTTATACTCTGTATATATAAATATATATATATATATATATATATATACCTAGTGCGCTCTCTGCTATTTTGACTTAGATTCGTGAAACTATTATACCTGCTGTGGCCTGTGGCACTGGTTAATTTTATGTATCTATTGCACGCGTGTCTTATGTAATGAAATACAATAACGGCCGTTAGTTTAAAAATTGTCAATAGGTATATAGAGAATAAACAATAACCATATTGAAAAATAAAAATCGCACACTAGAAGTTTTGGCCGTAATATAATGTATGTATATATACAGTGTTTTTGGACCAAAATAATAATATACTGCCTACCTAATATTATAATAGATTATACATTATATCGAACAGACATTTTTCTTGAACTACTAGAAAGGAACGCTTGAGGAGCATTTTTTTCTTATACATACATACATACAGGGGCGGACTGGTAAGAAA